>ONZH01028614.1:0-120889 GCA_900303285.1 Rhinella marina
GGAAGACCCCAGCAGACCTGGACTATACCGAGGACAGTGGAGAGGGAGGCGCTCATTGTCCTTGGTTGAGATGGCAAGGTGCCTGCAGGGAGTGTCTGAGGAGTGACAGCCGGATGTGGACATCCGCCAGAGGGACCATACTGCTGGCCACCTGGTGGACCTCGCTTCGCCGCAAAATGGCTGAATTTTTCCGCCATCAGAGAGGGAGGCAAAACTGGGGTACTACCGGGACCTACTACCAGTCAGTTCGGTCTCAACTTACAGCGAGACCAGCCAGGTTCCCAGACAACATCGCTCGGGAACCAGCGCGCTCACTAGCACCACACTAGTGGAGGCGTAAGAAGTCCGCTACAGGCCTCCAATCGCTGATGAGCGATTTCATGCAGCCAGCTGCTGAAGAGGACACAAACACGGTATCATGGCGTGGACCACATGACCTTACCCACAGGTCACTGCCTACCTGGATTGTACCCTGCCCCCAAAGGTGTCACGGACCCGTGCAGTACTGGGCAGAGAAACTGGACATTTGCCTCACACTGGCAGAGTTTTCTTTGGCTCTGCTGTCCTGCCAGCCAGTTAGTGTGCGTCAGAGAGGGTGTTCAGTGTCGCGGGTAACATCGTAACACCGCAAAGAACGAGGCTCTCTTGCCACAGTGTTGAGATGCTGACTTTTATAAAGATGAATCGTGCCTGGATTACATCGGATATACCCCCCCCCCCCCCCGGCCTGATGTGAATGACTAAGTCTCAGTCACCCGTCTTGCATGGCATCCGTGTGTCCAAGACTGACCTTAATATCCAAATATGTGCCCAACGTAAAAATCCATAATTTAACTTTATAAGTACTGTTCCCCCCTAGACCCAAATTAAAAAAAATCACCTTAAAAATCCCTACTTAATTCGGATACATTTAAATAAAACAAACCCATCTCCAAATTTAATGCCATGGTGTGTTGGCCATTTAACATTCACACCAGCTTAATGCCTCACACCGGTGCACCGTCCAACCCTACCAAGAACAGTACCATCCCTAAATAATCCCACGACTATGCTCACAAAGTGGGGATTCACCTTTTGTGAACTTTAGCCGTGGGGTCTATCCCTGGCACCCGTGCCAAGGAACACTACTCCCGTTTTGTGAGCGGGGTACTAACTGTTTTGAGGTATTTTGTTGATATCATGAGAGTAGTAAAATCTCGCACCGCAAATACGATGGGGTTCTTCTCTGTGCGAATGATTTCACGCCTCTCATGCAGTCACGCGTGGAATAAGGCTGTCTATGGGTATATATCACGGAGGGCTCTGTCTTCAATGTATATAAAAAAAACCTCCAACAGTTAGTTACAGCAACAAACAGTTGCTGAAAGGCAGGTAACTTGCCTTATTTACGGGTGCTTTTACAATCGGATGCTTATTTGTGGTTCTCTGCTGCCTAAAATCCACAGCGCATCGTTGCTGATTTATGCCACCTTCAGTACTATGGGGCTGGACGCAAATACCCAGTTCAGCGCAGAACTGCGTATGTCCGGGAAGGCACCAGTTGTCACGGGGAGGCCGGCGCGCGCTCCCGCTTGCAGCGCCGCCGGACCTCCGCATCCACGGAGCGAGGACGCGACAGGCGTCCTCGTCTCCATAGTGAACGAGAGGCGGGGAGCGTCGGGCGCGCTTCCGGATGCTGTGTGCCCGGCGTCCCCCCCCCTAGACCGAGCAGTGGGCGGTACTGAGCGCTGGCCCGGCAAGCCAGCGCTCAGAGTTATTATATATTAGGGTATTGGGTCATGTGGCGCTGGCCACGCCACATGACCAAATTTTAGCATATTTGAGCGCTGGTCACGTTTTGGCCAGCGCTCATTATGCAAATGAGGTCATGTGACGCTGGCCCCGTCACATGATCCATTGGAGGGCTTTTTAAAGCAGGCCTAGTTGCCCTCTCAAATGCCTGTGATTAGTTACTCCTTTTGATCAGTGCTCGTGCGACCTTTGGATTGTTGCTTGGATTTTGAACTTTCGGATTTTGGACTTTGACCTCTCTCTTGCTTCACCCCTGGTATTTACGTGACCTCCTGTGTTTGACCCGGCTTGCTGACTACTCTTCCATTGTGTTTGTTCTGTCTGTGTTTTGTCCGCCCCTTTGTTCCCTTTCCCTTCCTGCGCACTTATCCAGTGTAGGGACCGCCTTCGTGGTTGTCCGCGGCTGCCTAGGGCCGACTTGAGGCAAGTAGGCAGGGAAAGACGGAGGGGTGCAGTACAGGGCTCACCTACCCTTGTCTCCCCCTCGTGACAGAATCACAGGCCTTATCTCATGGAGCAGTTGCGGGCCCTCACGGACCAGGTTCAAGGAAATGGCTCAAGCTATCCAGGATCTGGCCGAGAGGCATCCAACAGCAGGAGCAGCTTCAATCCGCTCCAGTAATGGTTCCCTCCACATCTAACCCTATCGTGGGAGCCCATGTTAAGCTGCCGGATCGGTTTTCGGGAAACCGGAAGACCTTCCGCTCCTTTAAGGAAAGTGTAAAATTATATTTCCGCTTACGCCCCCACTCCTCGGGTTCCGAGCAGCAGCGGGTGGAATAATTATTTCCTTGCTGCAGGGTGATCCGCAGGAGTGGGCTTTTTCGCTAACCCCCTGACTCCCCTAGTCTGCTGACTGTGGACGCGTTTTTCCTGGCCTTAGGCCTATTATATGAGGAGCCTGACTTGACCGCGGTGGCCGAGTCTCAACTCAGGGACATTCGATCAGGGTAACCGTCCAGTAGAGGACTATTGCGCGGAGTTTAGGAAGTGGTGTGTCTCTTCTGGATGGAATGACCCAGCCTTAAGAAGTCAATTCCGGGTGGGGCTGTCTGACCAACTAAAAGACCTTCTGGTATGTTACCCTACTCCTGACTCCTTAGAGGCGACTATGACCTTGGCCATTAAACTAGACCGACGGGTGAGAGAGAGGCTGAGAGAACGTTCTAGCATTCCTCAGGTGGCCGTCTTGCCTGAGATTCCTCTTCCGAGTCCATCGCCTGCCAGAATTCCGGAGGAACCCATGCAGTTAGGGGGGACCATAAGGGACCAAAAGACGCCTGAAGGAAGCCTGTTTTTACTGCGGTGAGATGAACCACTGGCTCCAGCAGTGTCCCAACTTCCACCTTCTAGGAGATCTCCGGTGGGAAGCAAGGTAACTCCGACGGTGGTAAGAAGGAAAGTTTTGCTACCTATTTCTGTTACCTATGATCAAATTAAGGGGAGGGTCAAGCATTTGTTGATTCAGGTTCTGCCGTTAATTTTATTAATTTTGATTTCGTACAAACTGTTGGTATTCCGCTAGTTCCTCTAAGGGAGGTAATTCAAATCATTGCCTTAGATCCACCCCATTGAATAATGGGCGAGTGGAATTTTGTACTCCCGAGGTGTCCCTAACGGTGGGGATTTCCCATACTGAGACCTGTTTCCTTCCTTGTCCTAAGGGATTTACCTGCTGACCTCGTTTTAGGTCTGCCATGGTTACAGGACCACAACCCCGTGATCAACTGGTCTGCAGGTGAATTAGAGAAGTGGGGAGGTGATTGTTCCAAATGTTGCAAATCAATTTTGCAGTTAGGAGGTACCACTGAGTCTCTGATCCTGCCTGGATATATCAGAGATTTTCAGGACGTATTCTCCATGTCCGAGGCTGAGTTCCTCCCTCCTCACAGGCATTATGATTGTGCCATTGATATTATTGGAGGGTTCCAAGTATCCTAAGGGCCGTATTTACAATCTCTCCACTCCTGAGCGGCAGTCCATGAGGGATTATCTTAAGGAGAGTCTGGCCAAGGGTCATATCCGGCCTTCAGTTTCCCCCATGGGGGCCGGATTTTTCTTTGTGGGTAAGAAGGATGGAGGATTGAGGCCCTGTATTGATTACAGGGAACTTAACAAGGTCACGGTCAAGAACAGGTATCCGCTGCCCCTTATCCCGGATTTACTGAACCAGATTCAAGGCGCCTGCTGGTTCTCTAAACTGGGATTTAAAGGGAGCTTATAACCTGATTAGAATCAGGGAGGGGGATGAATGGAAAACGGCCTTCAATACCCCTGAGGGTCACTATGAGTATTTAGTAATGCCCTTTGGGCTAAGCAATGCACCCGCTGTGTTCCAGAATTTTGTCAATGACATTTTTAGACCTTTTATTGGGAGGTTCATGATTGTCTACATTGATGACATCCTTATTTTTTCTGCGGATTGGGAATCTCACGTTTCACATACCAGACAAGTGTTAGAGGTGTTACGTGAGAATAAACTATTTGTCAAAGGGGAGAAGTGTATCTTTGGCGTTCAGGAGGTGGCCTTTTTAGGATACATTTTGACCCCTTGCTCTTGCAAAATGGACCCAGTTAAGGTGCAGGCCATCCTCGATTGGGTGCGACCTTCCTCCCTTAAGGCGCTCCAACGATTTTTAGGGTTTGCGAACTTCTATCGCAAATTTATTAAAAATTTTTCATTGGTGGTCAAACCAATTACAGATCTGACTCGCAAGGGAGCGGATCTAGTTAATTGGCCCCCTGCAGCTATTGAAGCCTTTGAGAAGCTAAAACAATGTTTTACTAATGCCCCGGTGTTGATCCAGCCTGACCAGGGTGAGCCCTTCATAGTGGAGGTGGATGCATCTGAGGATGGGGTAGGGGCAGTGTTGTCCCAGGGATCCTCCACCCTAACTAACCTTAAGCCATGTGCTTTTTTTTCCCGCAAGTTCTCGTCTGCTGAGAGGAACTACGATATCGGTAATAGGGAGTTATTGGCCATTAAGTGGGCATTTGAGGAATGGCGTCACTTCCTGGAGGGGGCATTACATCGCATTGTGGTCCTCACGGATCATAAAAATCTTGTTTCTAGAGTCTGCTAAACGTTTGAACCCCAGACAGGCGAGGTGGGCTTTGTTTTTTACTCGTTTTGATTTTTGTGTTACCTTTAGACCAGGAAGCAAGAACATTAAGGCTGACGCTCTATCCTGGAGTTTTCAGGCATATCAGCCTCCTGACGTCCTTCCTGAGCCCATCTTGCCGGCTGACATCATCGTAGCCGCTACCTCGTCTGATCTGGCATCTGAGATCTCGACAGCACAACATCTCGCTCCCACTGGTACCCCCAATGACAAATTGTTTGTGCCGGCTCATTTGCGTTTGCGACTGCTGGGTGAGTGCCATAACTCTGTATTATGTGGACATCCTGGTATTAATGCCACCAAGGAGTTAGTTTTGAGGCAGTATTGGTGGCCATCCATTTCCAGGGATGTTCAGGCTTTTGTAACTGCATGTAATACTTGTGCCAGGTCCAAGAATCCCAGGACACGGCCTATGGGTGAGCTACGTCCATTACCCATACCTAGCAGACCATGGTCGCATTTGTCCATGGACTTTATCACGGATTTACCTTGTTCTGAGGGTAAAACTGTGATTTTGGTTGTGGTTGACAGATTTAGCAAGATGTGTCATTTTATTCCGTTGGGTAAGTTACCTTCTGCTAAGGTCTTGGCGTCCGTCTTTTTAGACCACATAGTTAAACTGCATGGTATTCCTGAGAATATTGTTTCGGACAGGGGGGTGCAGTTTGTGTCTAAATTCTGGAGAGCTTTCTGTAAGAGGATTGAAGTATCTTTGTCTTTTTCGTCGGCCTTTCATCCGGAGACCAATGGTCAAACCGAGCGTCTTAATCAATCGGTTGAGCAATATCTCAGATGTTATGTTGCTGATAACCAGCATATGTGGGCCAGATTCCTGTCTCTGGCCGAGTTCGCGATTAATAACCGTGTGAATTCGTCTTCTGGGGTATCGCCGTTTTTCTGCAACATGGGGTTTCATCCGCGCTTTGGCTCCTTTTCTCCAGCTGTTTCGGCGGTCCCAGAGGCCAATGCTCTCTCTCAGGAACTGTGCACAGTTTGGGCACAGGTTCAGTCGAACCTGGAAAAAGCCCAAAGGATTCAAAAAACTAAGGCCGATAAGAAACGTTCTAAGGGTGTGAATTTCAAGGTGGGGGACATGGTATGGTTGTCAACTAAAAATCTACGCATGAAAGTACCATCCTATAAGTTTGCGCCTCGCTTTATTGGTCCATACAGGATCACCAAGGTGATCAATCCGGTGTCGTTTGAATTGTGTTTACCTGACTCCCTTCGTGTTCACAATGTTTTTCATATGTCTTTGCTTAAGCACTATGTTGCTCCCGCTGGTCCAGAGGAACTGTCCCCGCCTCCGGTCGAGGTGGAGGGACAAGTGGAGCACGAGATTCATAGAATCATTGACGTTAGGAAGGTCCGGAATTCCTTCCAGTACCTGGTACATTGGAAGGGATTCGGGCCAGAAGACAGGTCTTGGGTGCCGTTAACCAGGATGCATGCGGATTCGCTCATCCGGAAATTCCACCTGCAGCATCCTGATAAACCTGCTCCCGCTGGTAAGGGTCCGGAGGCCCCTCGTGAAGGGGGGGGGTACTGTCACGGGAGGCCGGCGGCGCGCTCCCCGCTTGCAGCGCCGCCGGACCTCCGCATCCACGGAGCGAGGACGCGACAGGCGTCCTCGTCTCCATAGTAACGAGAGGCGGGGAACGTCGGGCGGGCTTCCGGATGCTGTGTGCCCGGCGTCCCCGCCCCCCCTAGACACGAGCAGTGGGCGGTACTGAGCGCTGGCCCGGCAAGCCAGCGCTCAGAGTTATTATATATTTAGGGTACTGGGTCATGTGGCGCTGGCCACGCCACATGACCAAACTTTTAGCATATTTGAGCGCTGGTCACGTTTGGCCAGCGCTCATTATGCAAATGAGGTCATGTGACGCTGGCCACGTGACCTCCTGTGTTTGACCCGGCTTGCTGACCTTCCACCTTCGTGTTTGTTCTGTCTGTGTTTTGTCCGCCCCTATGTTCCCTTTCCCTTCCTGCGCACTTATCCAGTGTAGGGTCCGCCTTCGTGGTTGTCCGCGGCTGCCTAGGGCCGACTGAGGCAAGTAGGCAGGGAAAGACGGAGGGGTGCAGTACAGGGCTCACCTACCCTTGTCTCCCCCTCGTGACAATAGTACTGAACGCCGTTTGGTGAACGGTATAAAAATGCCCTGTGGATTTTACTCAGCAGACCCGCAGCCCCATGTGAAGGTACCCATAGGGTGAGGTTTTTTGGGAGTGACCAAAGAGAGGGCGGGAAGGTCACTCCCATACCCCATCAGGGGTTTTTCTCCTACCCACTTTAAAAGATAAGTCCAGGCAATTAATAACTTTCTGTGCCCTTACTTGAACCAGAAACTTATAAATTGCCTGGACTTATCCTTTAAAGGGAACCTGTCATCTCCGAAACACCCCCTGAACTAGAGTAAGCATTGTATAGTGTAAGTGATGCTGAATCCGAATATGTAAGTTTTATCTTCAGACTCACTTCCATTCCGACGCTGTGCTCCCACAAACCTGCAGTAAAATGCACTCAGTGGACTCCGGTGCTCACTCACATAATGGAGAGGACTCAAAGAAGAGTCCAGTGAGTGCATTTTACTGCAGGTTTGTGGGAGCACAGCGTCAGAATGGAAGTGAGTATGAAGATAAAGCTTACATATTCAGATTCAGCATCACTTACACTATACAACGCTTACTCTAGTTCAGGGGGGGTTCCGAGATGACAGGTTCCCTTTAAGCCAGCTGGTGACAGCACTAAAAAACACAAAAGCATACATCCATTGGATTGGGCGCTGCACTCGGTTAGGACATCAAACTGGTGTAACAAAGATATATATATATGTCTCGCCAACAGCCATAGGCCCAGATTCAACAGGTTTGACACCAGAGTAGTTGCGTCAATTTGTAAAGCGAGTGCCAGTGAGGTGTCCATTTCATGAAAATTGGACACGTATTTTTGGATAATGGAACTGGCATAAAGCCTTCTTGAATCTGTGCCTTTTTAAATGTCCTTTATTCACCTCATGGATTCTGTGGGTGAGGTTAGCTGTCTATTTAACCGTATCCGTATCCTACTAGACTAGCTGTAATGTTATAGGGTTTTTTTTTAAGGTTGACTGTCCTGTGCTGAACTCTACATGAACATTTTGTCATGTATAAAAACTGATTTTTACAAGCGTGCATATTCTTAGCTTCCAACTTCAGTTCTCTGTACTAGGCCCTTCTGGGTCCAAAAGAATACTGCTCCTACTAATGCCCCCACTGTCAATTGTCTATTTGGAAACATACTGGGTGCAATCAAGAGCTGCTAAAGCTGCCTCCTCAACTTGTCTCTTCTCAACTATACTGGCCTGGGTGCTATCAAGTGCTGCCTCCTCCTCCTCCGTCAATTGTCTCTTCTTAACTATACTGGCCTGGGTGCTATACAAGTGCTGCCGCCTCCTCCTCCGTCAATTGTCTCTTCTCAACTATACTGGCCTGGGTGCTATACAAGTGCTGCCGCCTCCTCCTCCGTCAATTGTCTCTTCTCAACTATACTGGACTGGGTGCTATACAAGTGCTGCCGCCTCCTCCTCCTCCGTCAATTGTCTCTTCTCAACTATACTGGCCTGGGTGCTATACAAGTGCTGCCGCCTCCTCCTCCGTCAATTGTCTCTTCTCAACTATACTGGACTGGGTGCTATACAAGTGCTGCCGCCTCCTCCTCCATCAATTGTCTCTTCTCAACTATACTGGACTGGGTGCTATACAAGTGCTGCCGCCTCCTCCTCCTCCGTCAATTGTCTCTTCTCAACTATACTGGACTGGGTGCTATACAAGTGCTGCCGCCTCCTCCTCCGTCAATTGTCTCTTCTCAACTATACTGGACTGGGTGCTATACAAGTGCTGCCGCCTCCTCCTCCGTCAATTGTCTCTTCTCAACTATACTGGACTGGGTGCTACACAAGTGCTGCCGCCTCCTCCTCCGTCAATTGTCTCTTCTCAACTATACTGGCCTGGGTGCTATACAAGTGCTGGAGTACGCCTGTCTGTCTTCTGACCTGTGATGTCACTGAGACCGCATCGACTTCAACGCAGTCTATTCTTGGGCTGGTGCCACGATCTACCGTGTGTTTTTGGTGCTCTGGCATGACATGGACTGCTCCAGCGGACATCTTCAATGCTGTCAAATGTTGTCGACCTGGCTGTCGACGACTATTTTTGCACTTTGATTTTTTCAACTTTTTTCATTGTAATAGCAACTGCAACTAATCGAAACTATACCCTATCAGACTCCCACTATTGTAGCTGCAATTATTCAGCCGTTATAGCAAGGTTCGTTTTAGGTTCGGTTCGTACGAATCCGAACTTCACGAAAGTTCGCCGAACCGAACTTTTCAAAAGTTCGCTCATCCCTAATAAAAAGATATTTTGATATACTAAATGAAGTCTGATTTTCATTTTTTACATTACTCATGGGATAACCCCTTTAAGAAATGAATCACCCCAAAGGAGTGGGCTGGAGATGGCACTACTCCTCCCATATAGGGAGCATGCCAGTCATGCAGGGAAAGAGAGATAGCAATGTTATTATAGATAGCTATAATATATCACTGGCACTATATGGTTAGGCAGTGTGGTATTTTCTCATTATTCACATCGTCTGATATGTGCTCCCTTGTGCTGTTAAAACATTCCTTTCAGGTTTAGTCATTGTTCACAGTGCCTGGTACACACTTTGTCACACTATTCAGCCTGTGACGTCAAGGAGGAAGATGATAGATTGATTATTATTCTCTCGTCTACTAATCTAACTACAACACAAATATCTTTTGAAAAAGGGTTTATCTTTTATGGCCACACCTGCCTTTAACCTTTTGTCTGGATAAAGAACATAAACCTATTTGCGAGGAAATTAGCACTTCATAAATGTCACCTAAGTGAAGCAACTGATATGAGGAAACTGCAGTGGAGGGAACAATACACAGTTCAAACTGTAGACCATTTATTTCTAGGAACTGAAGGTACCTCAGGGGGAAGTGTTGCACCATCTCTATATTTTAAACATAAGCCCAAGATGACACCAATGTTCTTGCAAAATCCGCAGATTGAAACATTTTAGATCCTGTCACTAGGGAGATATGAAATATTAGACCAGTGATGGCAGACCTTTTAGAGACCAAGTGCCCAAATAGCAACCCAAAACCCACCTAATCACAAAGTGCCAACATGGCAATTTAATTTGAATACTGAAAAATACCAGCAAAGTTAAAGGAGGGCAAAGGCTGTATTAATGGGCACTCCACAATGGAAGTGCTCAAAAGTAATAGTGAGCAGGTGGCAACCCTACTCATGGCCGACACAGAGTCGCATGCCCACAGAGATGGCTCTGAATTCCCCCTCTGGCACGCGTACCATTTATTCCTAAAGCGATATTCATATGGAGACCCTGCCTATGGCAGGGCTCCACAGGAACAGAGTAAGCTGCTCTCTCCCCAAGGAGAGATAGTACCCCCCAAATAGGAACATAGTGAAATGCTCATAGAATCCAATGCGAATTGCATGTTCAATTTTTGAATGTAAAGTGTAAAAGAAAGAACATTTTTTAAAAGATATATAAAAAAATATAAAAATTCAAATCACCCCCTTTCCCCAAAATTAAAAAAATAAACTTCATAGGCTTCTCCGCATGCGAAAAGGCCCATAATATTAAAATATAACATTTGACATTTTTTGTCACTTCACCTCCGCAAAAAATGAGCTTATGCAGCTCTGTAGTTATGTGTATCAGAATATGGCGATGCAAAAAAAAAATTAGTTTTTTCTAAAGTTTTTATTTTTCTTTAGTATTAAAACACAAGAAAACTATATACATGTGGTATTGCTGTAATTGTACTGACCTGGAAAATGGAGGTAACAGGTGAGTTTTACTGCATGTGAAATGCTGTAAAAACAAAACCCATAAAACTGTTGCGGAATTGTGTTTTCTTTCTAATTCCACCATGTTTTAATTTTTTTTCCAGCTTCCCACTATATTGTATGTAACAGTAAATGGTGCTATTAGAAACTACAACTTGTCCTGCAAAAAACAAGCCCTTATATGGCTATGTGAATGGAAAACAAAAGTAATGGTTCTGGGAAGGCAGGGAGTGAAAAAAACAAACAAACACAGAAATGCGACAGGTTCTGAAGGAGTTAAAAGAAGCAAAAAGGAAGGAATTAATGAATGAAGATGAAAATACATTTTTGTTGAATACTCACCCTACAATAACAATTTTTATGCACTTCCAAGAGTGCACAAAAAGACAAGACCAACACCAGGTAGACCCACTGTATCTGGAAATGACAAACTTATACAAAATGTAAGATTATATGTGGATAAAATTCTATCCCCCTTTGTCTACAGGACACAAAGGGCACTGTCACAAGGATTTGTGATATTATGGTAACAGAAAATAAAAAATTGGCAGGCCAGTTTAGATATTGAAGCTTTATATAGTAGCACTGAGCACAATTCGGTATCACATCAGTACAATATTTTCTAAACACCAAGGGAATTCAGTTTTGTGAGCACAATGATTTTTATTATTTTCTTACAATTTATTTTGACTTATTTGACTCACTTACTTAAACTACTTTTTATTTTATAGCAACCTTTTTCAATAGATTAGAGGGACAGCCGATGCACCAACTTTCACAAATTTATTTTTCTGTTGGTTGGAGGCAGAACACATTTTTTCAGAAGATTTAGATTTTTTTAACTCACACATTTCCTTTTGGGGGCATTTTATTGATGATGTTTTAATTTCCTAGGAAGGTGACAGTGAGATCTTACAGTTCTTAGCAATGATAAAATTGGCATGAAATTCACATGAAATACATGTCACAAGGAAATTAATTTTCTAGACTTTAGGATCTCATTGGATCCTTGTGGCATTGTCCACACAGAGAGTTTAATAAAACCTACTTCGATAAACTGTTTTTCACACTGGACAAGTTGGATCCTGGGATACTGGTGGGATAGTATTTATTGGCGAAAAGAAACTGTAGCAAGGAGGAGTCATTTAAGGTGGAATGTGATGTACTATTCTGGAGGCTCAGCAGAAGAGGATATCCAGGACAGCCTTCATTTGAGCCAAAAAGACAGAAAGAAGGGAGATATTGGGAAGTAAGAAACAGTGGGGATAGTTAGATGTATTGGCACTTATGGATATAATAAGGAAATAATGAAAATTTTGCAGAGGCACTGGAAGATCTTCAGAGCAGATGTTGACATACATAGGGTTTTAACCCAAATGTACTTACAGAAGGAGACCTAACCTCAAGGATTTATTGGACACAGAGAAGAAGCAAACTTAGTTACAATCTGGTATTGTAGGGTGCTACCCATGTAGAAATTGTTCTCTTTGGCCATTTATGAGAAAAGAAAGAGATGTACAAACCCCAATCAATAATCATTCGAAGACATCCAAAGTTTTGCTTGAGAAAGATCGGTTAGGTTGAAACGTCGCAATTTTTTGGTGAATAAACCAGCATTGATTGAAGACCTGGGAGTTTTGCAGTTTTATTAAGTTTGTTCTGAAGATTTGGGGGTACTACGGACTGGTACTCAACACCGCAGGCACCACCACCACAGAGACTGAATACACAGATTTGTAATCTGGTAATCAGATTGTCAGTTTTGCATTGACTTGGGTGGAACAATGACCCCAGGACAGGACCTGCCTCCTCTCTGCTAAAGGAACGAAAGGGTGGGATGTCTTCAAATCAGACAGGAGCCACTGTCACCACTTGTAAGCCTTGATGAGATATTATGTAGCCCAGAAAGGGAAGAGGTTTTCTCAAAAACACATTTTTTGAATTTTGCATAGTCATGTTTGTGATGGAAGACCAAGTCTGGTGAGAAAATCACGATGTCATCTAGGTGTACGACAACACATACAGATTCGGATGAGGTTATAAGCTCCATGCAGCCCCAACTTGGTGAAGATCCTAGCAACACAAAGTCTGTTGAAAAGTTCTAGGATTAATGGTAGCAGATATGTCAAGGTTGGGGTACACAGAAAAGGGGGATGTGATTCCTGAGCTCTCCCCAACCCCTGTCCCTGCCTAATTGCCTCCATGTCCTAGGCGACACGGCGACAACCACGAGGACTGCAATTACACTGACTAAGGTGCAGGGAAAAGGGACAACAAACAGAGACGAACAACACACTGAAGAATAGTCAACTAGCCGCGTCAGTAAACCAGAGATAACGTAAGTACAAAATCAGAAGACGGTAGAGTAGTCTGGTACGAGCCAAGGGTCAAATATAAGCAGTCAGAATACACACGATACAAACGCACAAGCAGGTATAGCAAGGATTTGCAAAAACCGGCAAAGACCAGAGAAGAAGGCAGGTATTTATGCAGGAAGATATCCCACCCCCAGGTTCTGAATGGACCAGATTCTGAGAAGCCACTCAGCCCAGCACCTGAGTATTAACCCTATGTAGACAAACAAAAACATGAAGATGGGCGTTGGCTCCAAAACAACTCCCCAGTGTGAACATGGTTAAAGGCAAGGCGTAGGCACTAAACAGAAACATACAAACACTCAGAGTTACCAAGCAAAAATAGAAAACCTATGTTCTCCGGTGACCAGACCTGACAGTACCCCCCCTCCACGAGGGGCCTCCGGACCCTTGGACCCTAAGGATGGTTTAGACGGATAGTCCCGATGAAAAGATTTAACCAATCGTGGACATGAACATCCCTAGCAGGGACCCAAGATCTATCCTCAGGACCGAAACCCTTCCAATGAATGAGGTATTGAAGAGAGTTCCTGACTAGTCTGGAATCGACAATCCTCTCTACCTCATACTTGAGATCACCCTCCACCACAGGTGGCGAGGGAGGGTCAGGGAGGGGTACCACAGGATCCACATAGCGTTTCAACAGACTCTTGTGAAACGTATTGTGAACCCGCCAACCAGAGGGCAACGCCACCTTGAACGATACAGGATTAATAACATGAGTTACGGTAAATGGACCAATGAACCTAGGAGCCAATTTCAGAGACGGAACTTTCAACTTAAGGTTCTTAGTAGACAATAGGACCTTGTCACTCACAACAAAAGTTTCTGAGACAGTATGCCTACTACTGGATGAATGGACCATTAAACTTTGTGCTCTTTTCAAGTTCTGCTGAACTTGCGACCACACTGTGCACAGATGGTTAGTTATGGACTCAGCACGAGGGGTATCCGAAACTGACGATGACGAGAAGGAAAACCTGGGATGGAATCCATAATTACAGAAGAAAGGAGATGTGAGTGTGGAAGAACTAGTGTGATTGTTGATGGCAAACTCTGCTAACGGAAGATATGAGACCCACAGACGTTGACAGTCAGAAACAAAAAGACGAAGGTACTGTATGAGCTCTTGATTCATCCTCTCCGTCTGCCCATTAGTTTCGGGATGGAAGGCAGAGGAAAAGGACAATTTTACCTCAAGCTTAGAACAGAAAGCTCGCCAAAACTTCACCACAAATTGTACCCCCCTGTCAGACACAACCTCATCAGGAATACCGTGGAGACGCACAATATGTTGAATAAAATAGATCTGCCAATTCCTCTGCTGATGGCAGTTTTTTTAGTGGAACAAAATGGCCCATCTTAGAGAAACGATCCACCACCACCCATATAACAGAGAGCCCTTGAGAAAGTGGCAGATCGGTAACAAAATCCATAGACACGTTAGACCAAGGCCTGTCTGGCACTGGGAGCGGGAGAAGTGGTCCCTCAGGACGTCTCCTGGGGACCTTTCCTCGCGCACAGACCTGACAAGCTAGAACAAAGGCATGAACGTCAGTATTCATATGTGGCCACCAGTAGTTTCTTTTCAATAGATCTAGTGTTCCTCGAACACCTGGATGACCGGCTAGTACGGAACAGTGTGTCTCCTCTAACACTCTCAATCGAAGGGACAAGGGAACAAACATTTTGCCTTCCGGAAGGTCTCTTGGGGCAGAATTTTGTTTGGAGCGAATTTGATCTGAGAGGTGAGAGGAGATGGCTGCCAAAACAATACCAGCAGGTAAGATGTTACCGGGTTTCGACTCAGGACCCTCAGGGATACCAAAACTCCGAGACAAAGCATCAGCCCTGACATTCTTGGTACCAGGTCGGAAAGTGAAAACGAGAGAAAAACAACGCCCATCTAGCCTGACGGGCATTGAGACGTTTTGCATTATCCAAGTACACAAGATTTTTGTGATCTGTGATCACTGTCACTGGGTGAAGAGCTCCTTCCAGGAAATGGCGCCACACTTCGAACGCCCATTTGATGGCAAGGAGCTCGCGATTCCCAATATCATAATTCCTTTCACTAGACGAGAATTTCTTGGAAAAGAATGCACATGGTCTGAGGTTAGTGAGAGCAGCTGACCCTTGAGATAAAACTGCCCCTACACCGACCTCAGAAGCATCTACTGTACCTCAACAATGAATGGCTGAGAGAGATCAGGTTGAATTAATACAGGCGCAGAGGAGAACGCTTTCTTGAGTTCCTCAAACGCAGAGTACGCAGCAGGAGACCAGTTACTGGGATCAGCCCCCTTGTGGGTAAGATCCGTGAGTGGTTTGGCAATTATGGAAAAGTGCTTGATAAAATTCCTGTAATAATTGGCGAAACCAAGAAAACGTTGAAGGGATTTTAAATCCGTGGGCTGAACCCAATCCGTGATTGCCTGAACCTTACACGGATCCATCTGAACCTCGGAAGGAGTGACCACATAACCCAAGAATGAAACTTTTTGTACACAAAAAATGCATTTTTCTAGTTTAGCAAACAGAGAATGATTACGCAGACGGGACAACACCTGACGAAGATGTTTACGGTGTGAATCAAGATCATGAGAAAATATCAGGATATCATCCAGATAAACCACCATAAAAACCCCAATACAGTCATGAAAGATATGATTCATAAAACCTTGGAATATAGCTGGGGCATTGCTTAAACCAAAAGGCATAACCAGATACTCGAAATATCCCAGAGGCGTATTAAAAGCTGTTTTCCACTCATCCCCTTCCCGGATCCGAATCAGGTTATAAGCTCCCTGTAGATCTAATTTGGAGAACCAGTTGGCCCCCAAAACCTGATTCAGGAGGTCCGGGATGAGGGGAAGCGGTCCAGAGTTTTTAACAGTGATTTTATTAAGTTCATGGTAGTCAATACATGGTCTCAAACCCCCATCTTTTTTCTCAACAAAAAAGAAACCAGCCCCCGTAGGAGATTCGAAAGGCCAAATATGTCCTATAGCCAAACTCTCACCGATGTATTGTTTTAGAGATTCTCTTTCTGGCACAGATAGATTATAAATGCGACCCTTAGGTAACTTGGCATCAGGCAATAGATCAATCTTACAATCAAAGTCTCTGTGTAGAGGCAAGACTTGAGACAGAGGTTTCGAAAAAACGTCTGCAAAATCTGAAATAAACTCCGGGAACTCAGAATCACATACATTGGTAGAACAAAGGGAAACTTGAGACATATGGGCCTTACACTGAGGGCCCCAGTGAACTAATTCCTGACTCACCCAATCAATAACCGGATTGTGCAGCTGAAGCCAAGGAAGACCCAGAATAATGTCCACAGACAAATTTTTCATTACAATGAAAGAACAATACTCAATATGTAGTGCACCCACCACCAATCTTATCTCAGGAGTACGGAATTTGACCAAACCGGCATGCAGAGGGGTCATATCAACACTAGACACCTGGATAGGAGGGGACAAGGGAATCAACGAAGGCACAATTTGGGAAACAAATTCAAAATCAATAAAGTTGGCAGCTGCACCAGAATCCAAAAAAGCCTGTCCAACACGTGAGGCTGACCGGAAAGAGACGGTGCAGGGCAAAAATACTTTAGAATCACTAGGGAGTACCTGAGCTCCTAGACAGTCCTCCCGATAACTGTCTAGGAGTGGAAGTTTTCCTGCTGAGGTTTCTTCGGACAGGAATTCAGCAGATGATCCGGACTCCCGCAGTAGAAGCACAAATGATTCCTCGTACGATGTTCCCTTCTCTGCTTAGGCGTAATACTGCCGAGTTCCATCGGTTCCTGTCCGGATTGGCTGGAGACCGGATTGAGGATCGGCTGAGGAGCAGGAGACACCCGAGGAGGTCGCCTGGATCTTAGACGTCTATCTGCCTGGATGGCCAGGGTCATAGCTTCGTCAAGTGTTTTAGGTTCAGCATGGGCTAACAACAAATCCTTCACACGGTCAGACAGTCCAGTCATGAAAAGGTCTTTCAAAGCCCTATCATTCCACCCAGAGTCGGTCACATATTGTCTAAAACTAGCACAGTAATCTTCTGCCATCTGTCCACCCTGACGTAGAGACAATAACTGGGATACAGCTAACGCTGGGCGATCTGGCTCATCATATATCTGACCCAGCGCAACAAAAAACTCGTCAAGGGATGAGCGCAAAGGAGAGGCAGTGGGTAAAGAAAAGGCCCAGGTTTGGGGGTCTCCGCGCAGGAGAGACATAACCCAACCCACCTTTTGCGCTTCAGTTACAAACGACCGAGGTCGTAAAGAAAAATACAAAATACATCCTTCCCGAAACAGAAAAAATTTCTTATGGTCACCGTAAAAAAAATCAGGAAGGGGGACCTTAGGTTCAGGTGCAGGTGTAGGAACTTGGGGTGCAGACACAGGAGCCAAGGCCTGCATGTTTTCCTGAACCTGAAGGCGTGTAGCAAGATCTCGAACCAAATTGGTCAAGGCCTGGACCTGAGATACCACCACTAACATTTGCTCCATAGGTGGAATAAACGTAGCTGGCCATATACAGGTTGCAGGTTTAGTTCTGGCCGGTTTTTCTGTCAAGGTTGGGGTACACAGAAAAGGGGGATGTGATTCCTGAGCTCTCCCCAACCCCTGTCCCTGCCTAATTGCCTCCATGTCCTAGGCGACACGGCGACAACCACGAGGACTGCAATTACACTGACTAAGGTGCAGGGAAAAGGGACAACAAACAGAGACGAACAACACACTGAAGAATAGTCAACTAGCCGCGTCAGTAAACCAGAGATAACGTAAGTACAAAATCAGAAGACGGTAGAGTAGTCTGGTACGAGCCAAGGGTCAAATATAAGCAGTCAGAATACACACGATACAAACGCACAAGCAGGTATAGCAAGGATTTGCAAAAACCGGCAAAGACCAGAGAAGAAGGCAGGTATTTATGCAGGAAGATATCCCACCCCCAGGTTCTGAATGGACCAGATTCTGAGAAGCCACTCAGCCCAGCACCTGAGTATTAACCCTATGTAGACAAACAAAAACATGAAGATGGGCGTTGGCTCCAAAACAACTCCCCAGTGTGAACATGGTTAAAGGCAAGGCGTAGGCACTAAACAGAAACATACAAACACTCAGAATTACCAAGCAAAAATAGAAAACCTATGTTCTCCTGTGACCAGACCTGACAAGATATTTTTACTTCATGGTTATTTTATTTAAGTCACAGTAGTCAATACAAGGTCGGAGCGACCCATCTTTCTTATTAACAAAGAAGACCCCAGCTCTGGCCTGAGTAGATAACTTGCGAACAAACCACCTCTCCAGTAGATACACACATAACACTCACGCACTATTCAGAAAACAGCATTGGTAAGCATCCCAGAGCTCACCATGTGCCTCTAACACAAACAGTATCAATAAAGGTTGCTTACTATGTCTCTCTTTCTCACATAGACAGCTCTGAGCATGACATTCTCTTTCTCATGTAGACTGCCCCTTTGTGCGCCCCTTTTTCTCCCCATACTGTCCTTTCTCACACTTAACTCTCATACTGCTCCCCATGTTTCCTCCCTTATTCCCACACACTGCTTCTATGATTCACCCCCCTTTCTCATATACTGCTCTCTATAGTGAGCCCCTCGCTTTCTTACACAAAATGGCCCCTATGGTTATAATGACCTCCTCCATCCTAGTGGTGCTTATGCAAGACCTTTGCTATGTGACTATGACTTTTAGCAGTTTAGTTTTATTTCTGGTGGAAATTAAAATTGCAGCAAAACCTCAGTAATTTTACCACAAGTTGTGGAGCGCCACGGTATTTAAAATGGGTTTCTGTGCAAATCACTGTAAATTTGCAAAGGTTTTGCCACAAATTTGCGCAAAGCATTGCAAAAAATTTTTTAAAGGTGGCCCACTATATGAAGTCTCACCGGAAATCTGCCTGATAGGGCAGTTTGCAAGTCCGGGCCAATGTATGGATGACAAAACATTGTATGTGTATGGGTGACGTTATGGAAGAAACTTCATACACTGACTGTGCCCTGATACAATGGAACACATGGTTTTGAAGCATTGAATCATCTATTTTTCTGTCAACTGCAAATAAAGTACAAATAAATATTCATTCCAAATAATCACTGGCTAGGAAATACAATCCAAACACAACAAACAGGTTAATAGTGTCAGTATAATAGCTTTTATACTGCTTGCCTAGATCTCTCTTCTATATATTCATTTTTTCTCATTAGACAATGCAGTCATTGAAAGATAGATAATGATGTCATTTTAATCAGATACAAAGAACCTAGATATCATTGTTGAAGGATCACTTCTATGTCAGTGCCTTTCATTGTGTATATGATAAACCAGGCACAAGTGTGCCAGCTAATAGAAAGAAGCAACATGTCTTGTTTTGCTCACTAAATGAAATTTAAGCCTACAGTAGGTTTATACATAACGATTCTGCAAAGAGCTGACTTATGGTCCAATTATTATGATTGCTTGCCATTGTTCAAAGAATGTTTGTTTACAAGCAGCAATTTCTCCAGTGTGAATGGTTCCTTTATACGGTACAACACTGATTGAATTTCAACGAAAGGAGGTTATTCAAGCCTCGTCTATGTGGTTGAACTAATACAGCTCCATCTATATGCAAAGCTAGGGCCTATCAACATAGACAACATATTAACATGTGCAGTGCCCGGGAGCCAGGAGCAGTTAGAAATTGGACATTTGTATATTTCCCCTATGCAAAGTTAAAAACTTCTTACTTTATTTGACCTACAAGGGTTAACGTGCACATTTTATTACTGTGTAACTGCATTTTGTATATGTTTTGATATATACTCTGTTCATTATCACTGTACTTAAATGGCTCTGTGGAAAGGGTTAAATGAATATTGAGAGACTGTTAGAGCTTGGATTATGGAGCTGGTAATTTTCCACTGCTACCATAAGAGAAAAACAGACTTGTTTACCACTATGTTTTGGAGGGGAAAACCCAGACTTGTTTACCACCAAAAATCATACAGCCTGACCTTTTAACTGTCTGGTTTTAGCTGTTGTTATGTCTGAAAACTTGTTTGTGTCAGAAACACCTGCTGAGTCATTACCATTAACTGCAACATTGTATCTGTTTGTGCTGAGCTTCTCCACTCCACCCCTCCCACTAGAAGGTTCTAGTCTAGCAGACACAGTATATAAGGACAGCAGTCAGAGCCCTTAGTGTTGTTGCAGTTAGGGACCAGTGCTTGAAGAGGAGAATCTGACGGACTACTGAGGGATGAGAAGAAGACATGGACGGGGATACGCTGCCACAGACCCTGGATCATCAGCCTTGGACCAGGGTACCAGCCTTCTGAAGAGAAAGAGGGACAGCTAGCACAGGCCTTTCCTCAGCACCAAACCCTTCTTCTGCCAGGGAGGAGATTGGAGAAGCCAGTCCTATGCCTTGCCTGTATTGTTTTGCACCTGAATTCCAGTAAAGAAGCACCCTGGTTTACTGCAGACCCTGACTCTCTGGACTTATTTCCCATTGGGGTGCACCAAGCCTTAACAACCCTTCCGGAGAGCAGTAACACGTGGTGACACCTCGACGGTGTCCAGGGGACCCCAAACCCAGACACTGCAATTTGGCGTCACGAACAGGATCCGATCCAGCACCAACAGTCATCGTGGATCCAGCTCCCGTGGATCAAGACAGCCAGTGGCAACTACAGAAACGCCCCATCCCGTATCTGAGGTGAACCAGCAACATAGAAGCATCTATACTGTAAGTGTTCCCCTTGTGGGGTTCGCCACAAGCAAGTGACTGTGCTAGTGAGACTGTGTCCTGCATTATTAGCTAGAGATTTGCTAGTGAGGAACTGAATTACTGTCTCATAGTGCTACTATACTTTGCTGCCATGTCAGTAGATGGAGACCGTGATCTGCCTGCCAGTTCTGGGGTTTCTAGCCCTTCTCCAACTATACCCTTGTCGGTTACATATTTTTTTGGAGCACCATGGTTACCGAAATATGGAGGAGAGCCTACAGGCCTCAAAGATTTTAGGGATCAGATGAACGCCATTTACAAGATGATTTCCCTTAATGATGAACAGAAAGTTGCTATGTTGATTGGTCAATTGGAGGGAGCAGCCCTAAGAGAGGTAAAGTCATGGCCCAGTACTGAAAAGCGTACTGCTGACCATATCTTTGACAGACTTGCCAGCATGTTTGACAGGCGCACATTGTCCGAGTTAAAAATGCATTTTTTTAGCCACAAACAAAGGATAGGTGAAAATCTATGAGATTTTGCTTTAAGTCTCCAGGAATCGCTGCGTGCCATCCAGCACATGGGTCCACATGAGGTACTTAACCCAGACTGGACTCTGAAAGACCAGTTTGTAGAGGGTGCCAGATTAGATGCTGTAAAAACCCAATTAAGAGTTCTTGCATTACAAGACCCTGATATGCCATTTCTTGACTTTAAGGAGCTTGCAGTAAAGGTGCTGGGTTCTGATTCAGACCCAGGTTATAATTGTGCCACTATATCTGAACAAAGGAGTAAACCAGTAGAGTCTAATGTTAACAAATGTGATGAACATACTGAAGTTAACCTGAAAGAGTTGGTGCTGCAGCTTGTAAAAAATGTTGAGGTGTTACAAAAAGAGGTCCAGGGCATGAAACAAAGCCGTCAGCCTGATAGAGGTACTTGGTACCCTAGAGGTAGACCGAGATATGGTTCTAATGGTAATCCTAGGAATCATGGTCGATTATCCACTGACCAGTTTGATGCCAGTGGCCGACCAATATGTCGTAAATGTCAAGAAGTAGGTCATCTGGAGCGGGAATGCACGAAGTTAAACTAGTGTCTCCTGGGGCCATGGACCAACCCTCAGGGGGAGACTGCTTGGGTCCAAACTTTGCTGCATACATTGGTGAATGTCCTACAATTACAGTCAGAATCAATGGTGTGTCCTGCCTTGCTTTAGTGGACACTGGGTCACAAGTAACTACTATGCAATTGCCATTTTATCAGCAGCATTGGGAGCTAGACC
Organism: Rhinella marina; assembly: GCA_900303285.1. Lineage (NCBI taxonomy): Eukaryota > Metazoa > Chordata > Amphibia > Anura > Bufonidae > Rhinella > Rhinella marina. The sequence goes on from ONZH01028614.1 coordinate 22,220, forward strand.
ATCTTATCCATCCTACTCAGAGTAAGATAAATGTGATCGCCAGCAATGGCCAGCCTATAGCATCCCAGGGATACTGGGAGCCCACTGTTCAAATTGGTAATACTGAATTACAGTGGCAAGGTTTAATAGTTGTGCACGTGCATGGTGAGGGTTTTCCCCCAGTTGTATTGGGAATGAATATTTTGCAAAACTGTGTGGAGGAATTGATGTGTATACTCCAGCAAGAGTTAGTTACAGCACCTTTGCCGGACCGGAGAGTGTTACAGCATACACTGAGGGCACTCAGGGGGCACAAAAGTTTCAGTGATCACAAGGGTGAGATTGGAAATGTAAGGGTTACTGATGCTAAACCCATATGGTTACAACCTCACTCAGAGACATTACTTTGGTGTAAAGCACGTATAGGACCACATGGGAAAGCTTACCAGGCCCTTGTGGAACCTATACTGGATGGGGGAAAAGAATATTTGCTTGCTGCTCGCAGTCTAGTTACTGTGAAGCGTGGTAGGGTGCCAATCCGCATGCTAAACATTAGTGACCAACCTATTCAGTTGCACAAATACCAGACTGTTGCTAAATTAATACATGTTGGGAACGATGATATTGTCCATTTTGACGGTCCAGTCACGCAGTCCGCCAGCCAGGCGGAAGTCTGTCTGGCAGGTCTCTGGTGGGAGCAACTGCACATTGGGGATCAGAACACTCCCGCTGAGTGGAAGGAGGGCGCCCTGAAGGTTGTTAAAGAGCATGAGGATGCTTTTAGTAAACACCCTACGGATTTTGGGAAGGTAGAGGTGATCCACCACACCATCCCTAATGGGTCTCATCTACCCATTAAAGATAGATACAGGCCCATACCACCAGCCATGTACCAGCAAGTGAAACAGATAGTGAACGACATGAAAGCCTCTAATGTAATTTGGGACAGTCATAGCCCTTGGGCTGCACCCTTAGTGCTTGTGCATAAAAAGGATGGTACAATACGATTCTGTGTAGACTACCGTAAATTAAATAGCATCACACATAAAGACGCATACCCCTTGCCTAGAATAGAAGAGTCCCTATCAGCCCTCGGCTCTGCAGCATTCTTCTCTACTTTAGATTTAACAATGGGCTACTGGCAGGTCCCCATGGCACCCAACGACCGGGAAAAGACAGCTTTTACTACACCTATGGGACTTTATGAGTTCAATTATATGCCATTTGGCCTGTGTAATGCACCAGCCACTTTCCAGCGTCTCATGGAGTATTGCTTGGGTCACAAAAACTTTGAGACTGTGCTATTGTACCTGGATGATATTATTATATACTCTAAATCCTACGAAGACCATTTACAACACCTGTCTGAAGTATTTGCTGTACTCATAAAACATGGACTCAAAGTAAAACCGTCCAAGTGCCACTTATTGCAGTCTGAGGTGCACTATCTAGGGCATGTGGTCAGTGCTCAAGGGGTTCTTCCTGACCCTGATAAAATAGTAGTTAAAAATTGGCCCACACCTACCAATATCTATGAAGTAAAGACATTTTTAGGCTTTGCTGGATATTACAGACGATTCATTCAGGATTTTACTAAGGTTGCAGCCCCTTTGCAGAACTTGTTAAAAGGCCAGCCTAATAAGAAAGGTTCAAATAAGACGTCTATTGTATGGACTGGTGCTCAGGAGAACGCTTTTAATGATCTGAAATGTAAACTTACCGAAGCCCCTATTCTTGCTTACCCAGACTATATTAAACCCTTCAGACTGTATACGGATGCGTGCAAGAAGGGCTTGGGAGCAGTGTTGGCTCCATTGCAAGACCAACGTGAACGAGTCATTGCATACGCCAGTCGATCACTGAGGCCTACTGAAAGAAATGACTGTAATTACAGCTCTTTTAAACTCGAATTACTCGCCTTGGTCTGGGCAGTTACAGAAAAATTTAGGGAACATTTGACCGCTACTGAATTTGTGGCCTATACAGACAACAACCCCATGGTCCATCTTTCCACTGCTCATATAGGTGCCATAGAACAGCGCTGGGTCTCTAGACTAGCCAATTACAAATTTACCATCAAATACCGTTCTGGCAAATGTAATATTAATGCAGATGCCCTGTCGAGATTTCCTATAGGTGCACCAGCCAGCCTGCCTGATGACTGCTGGGAAGACGTTGAAATGCCAGCCTTTTTCGTCCTGGGACTCAAGCAAGATGCTATTACTGCCAGAGAGACCAGTCAACCAAATCCCATCCATCCACAAGCAGCCAGAATGGACTGGATCCAATTACAACGTGAAAGCAGAGTTCTACGGGAACTATTGCCTGTGCTCCAATATGGTAAGAACCTTACACCACATCAGAGAGAAACCGTCGACCCTGAGGTGCTCAAACTGTTGAAACAGAGGAAACACCTCTTTTATGAGAAGAGTCAGCTCAAACGTCGCATTATTGATCCTCTGACACATGACCGTATTAAACAGATTGTGGTACCCAGACAGGATGCCCATCTGATCCTGGATGCATACCATAATCAATCCGGACATTTTGGGTGCCAGAAAACAGAGTCACTTATCAGACAGAGATTCTTTTGGGTTGGAATGCGAGATGACATAGAAAAATGGTGTCGCGAGTGCCCTATCTGTGCCATTAATAGGGATGACCAGCCCAGACAAAAAGCACCACTGCACCCAATTGAGAGTCATAGGCCATTTGAGCTCATTGCCTTAGACCAGGGGTAGGGAACCTCCGGCTCTCCAGCTGTTGTGAAACTACAACTCCCAGCAAGCATACTCGCTCTGCTCTTCTAAGAACTCTCATAGAAATGAATGAAGCATGCTGGGAATTGTAGTTTCACAACAGCTGGAGAGCCGGAGGTTCCCTACCCCTGCCTTAGACCATGTTAAATTAAGACCCAGCCAAGATGGGTATGTGTACGCCCTAACAATCATTGACCATTATAGCAAGTATGCCATGGTGATACCCGTAAAAGACTTGTCAGCACAAACCACTGTGGATGTGTTTGAAAAGAGGTTTATTGAGGTCCACAGACCACCAGAAAAGATTCTGACCGACCAAGGCTCAGCATTTGAGTCACAATTATTCCAAGAAATGTGCACATTGTACAATATTAAAAAAATACGTACAACGGCCTATCACCCACAATGCAATGGTTTATGTGAAAAAATGAATCAAAACATAATAAATCTATTGCGCAAATTGCCAGAGTGTGAGAAAGCAAAATGGCCAACATGGGTATCTAAACTGACCTTCCTATATAACCATACACCGCACTGTTCAACTAAGCAAGAACCCTACACATTAATGTCTGGACACAAAAGTTGGTTGCCGGCCGACATATTGCTGAGTGTGTCAACTGACCATGATAACAACCTACTACCACAAAGTGATCAAAAAAATAACCAACGAAACAACCCAGGATGCTCAACAAAAACAAATGGACGACTATAATGCCAAAGCTGAGGCTAAACCACTATGTGTAGGAGATCACGTATGGTTGCGCAAACAACACAGGACAAACAAACTAGAAAATAAATGGGAATCTGTACCCTACAGGATCAAAGCCATCCCAACTGCAGAAACCTATCAGATAAATAAACAGGGTGAAGAGAACCTAAAAATTGTTCACCATAATCAATTGAAGCTGTGTTTATCCAAGGAACTTGGGGAAGAAACCCCTACATCTCAAGAAAATATACAAACTGAAAATGCAGAAATCAAATTAAAACCAGCTACAGTCCGGGAGGCCCCCTTTAACTGGTTCTCAATTCTAGAATGGTGGATGGTACCAAAAATGTCATTACCTATGTCTAGCATTCCTGAACTTTGCGTTTCCAGTGCCGAGGTCACCAACAATGCTCTTTCCGAACCTGTGATCGAGACACAACCCAGGAGATCTGAAAGAACCACCAAAGGGATCAAACCAGCCAGATACCCAGATTAACAGTTCCAGCAATATCTCCGTTATGTGTTTTATGGTTCAGAACTGCATTAGTATGAAGATGTGATGATATATTGTTTGACTATACCTATGCTTCAAAGGTTCATCTGTAATGCTGCCCATTTATGCTGATAATGTATCCTTTGGAAAATATTATTGTGTTGCTGAAAGCTATGATAAAGGCTTTAAGGTAAACCCTGTAAAGGGTTAAGTGAAAAGGGGTCAAAATGATGCTTGACATACTGTAATGACCATGTTGAGAAAGGGCTTTCTCATGTACACAATGTGTATTGTGCCTGATGACAATGTTGGTGTTACTGTTTGCCAGTCCAATACTTGGTTTGGCCCAGTTAATGATGTCCTTTTGAGTCTTTTTGCTACAGGTGCAGATGCCGGCCTGAGAACCAATGAAAAAGTAGGGGAGAGTCCAGCCCTACTTGTCCTAACTCTGCGACTTGAATACAGTACCTGCTGTCCTGTTCTGCCCCAGAAGTGACCAGTGAAGACCTTCCAACTTGATGACCACAGCCTTAATCAGCCACATGCATCCTGTCCACTTGCATTCAACATGGTTCCATAGAACCAACTGCCAGGATACATCAATGCCAGACAGATGACAGCATCAACAGACCATCAATCCAAAGTGGAACACAACGAGCACTTGATGAATCCAGTTTGTGACATTCTAGAGCCAGAAACCTAGGGGAAAATTGAAGGCCGCTAACGATGGACTATCTCAAAACAGAATGTACATAGTTGGTGCCTGTTGCACAAATCTTTTTTAGATGGTCATGACTGTGTCGGGGACGCCACAGTTAAAGTAGGGGAGAGTGCAGTGCCCGGGAGCCAGGAGAGTGTCCAGGGGACCCCAAACCCGGACACTGCACATGTCAGATTAATTTCTATAAAGGTTGAGTTCTATTAGATTTTGATCAAATTAGATGGTATGGCTTTCGTAGCTGTGTAGTCATGTCCTGGAGAATTGTAGGTACAATCAAGTCGCAAATACTTAGTGCCAAGGAAGTGAGTGGGTAGATCAACAGGTGACCAAATCAGGAGCAGTACCCAGGCCACTTATAGCAAGGCAATAGTTATTCTAACAGGTGAGGCAAAGCTATTGAATGTCACAGCTCACAACTGTAGCAGTGGTGATTCCCAGTGGTGACGTTGCAATTCTCACTGTTATTCCATGATTCATAGGGATGTGGCTGTATGGTGACTATATTGTTGCAGAGTCTGCCTGCTGGAAGTTGTGACGGTATAGTGTAGAATCTGCCGAAGACTAGCTTGTATGTCAGGTTTTCACTGCTTCCTTCTTCCACTCATCACCGCAAAATAGACAGTTATGGAGTACTGTCAAACAGTCTGACCACATAGCTGCTAGTACCCTCATGATATCTTTTTAGGCTGCCAGGTTTAGCAGAACCCAAGTCCTCAGGCATGAGGCACATGCCTAATAAGACCCCTAAAGCGAAAAGAACAGCCCTTAAAAGGGTTTTCTGAGATTTTACTACTGATGACCTATCATCTGGATGGTCATCAATATCTGATTGGTGGGGGTCCAACACCCAGGACCTCCAACAATCAGCTGTTTGACAAGGCACTGGCGCTCAACAAGCACAGCACCTTACATTTGATAGTGGCTATGCTTGGTATCTCAGCTTAATCCCATTCACGTCAATGGGGCTCAGCTGCACCTACGCCATGTAACCAGTGAACGTGATGTCGCATGGCCTAGGGAAAGCTGTGCTACTGCAAGCACTGGTGCATTTTCAAATAACTGATCAGCATGGGCCCTGGGTGTGGGACCCCCAATAATCAGATACTGATGACCAATCCAGAGAATAAGTCATCTGTAGTAAAGTCTTGGAAAACCCCCTTTAACATTCCAGCACCATACTGGAAAGGGCACAACCATAACAAGAAAACCACAAAAGGCAAAAACCTCTACACATAATGGCGATCATATAGTAACGCCTGCTATCACACAGCAGTATTCTGCATCAAGATTTGAAAGCCAAAACCAGAAGTGGGACTGAAATACAGAAGAGGTGCAAGTCTTTCCATCATACCTTTTCTCTTAATCTTACACTTCTGGTTTTGGCTTATTCTAACATAATATTCTAGAAGCTATGAACAGTGGTTTACAACAGTAGAATACTTCACTTCCGTGTTTCCACCATTCATGATTTTGGAGGCCTGGGAACAATGTTTAACCATACTAATTTATTGCATATTTACCCCAGATTTCATCCTAGAAATTGCAAATGGTGAAATATGTGATGGAAATCTGCAGTATAAATTCACATCCTGCAGGATATAAAATCTAGCCTTCGGGTCAGTTTCTGTACAGATTCTGTGTGGATATCTAAGTGTAATTTCGCAGCTTTTTCAGAAAAAAAAACAAACTTCCGTTTCTCAGACAATATGTTTAGTTAAAGCTAGAATTGGATCCAGCAGGAAGGCCTTATACTTCACTTGGCTTTAGCTCAAAAAACTGCATCAAAAACTATGATTTAAAAAAAAAAGTGCTGTGTGTGAAACCACCCAATGGGTGCATTCATATATGCCATTTCCATGCAGTTTGTTGAGGAAGGAGGGGAATAATACGTCTCGCTTAAAAAAAAAAAAAGATACAATCCCTAGTTTTGCCTTCAAAAACTGCACCACAATGGCATGTGTACAAACTATCCTCAGGGTCATTACATACATGAATTTACACTAGGAATTCAGTAAAACTTCCAGAATAACCGCATGCATTTTTTTAGGACACTTGATTTTTGCTGCACCTATTTGTGGCTTTTGTTTTGGGCCACTCTTTGCAAACAATGTATTTGTCTAGAAACATTTTCCTCATGGCATTTTTCCCCTATAGAGAAGGTCAAAAAAACACTGACAAAAACATCAAATGCTCCAGCATTCTGCATTAAAAAAGGAGCCAGAAAGACAAGAAATTCCACCTAATTAAAGAGGACCTTTCATCACTCCTGACATGCCTATTTTAATATCTTCGTGCATTCCCCACGTAATAACAATTCTGGAGCATCTATTCTTATGGCTCTATGTTGTGCCATTCCTTTATTATTTGCACTAGAAGTTATGAATTAATTGCGATTTGTCTTCAGGAAAGGAACAGAGGAGAGGTGACCAGTTGGGGGTGTGTATCTGCAGAGTCTGAACATGACAGCACAGATTGGCTAGAGTCAGACTGTGCAGGTACACACCCCCAACTGGTCACCTCCCCTCTGTTCCTTTACTAAAGACAAATAGCAATTCATTCATAACTTCTAGTGCAAATAATAAAGGAATGGCACAACATAGAGCCATAAGAATAGATGTTCCAGAATTGTTAGTACGTGGGGAATGCATGAAGCTATTAAAACAGGCATGTCAGGAGTGGTGAAAGGTCCTCTTTAACAAAATGCCAGTAGCAAAAAAAAAAAAAACACATGTCCTGCATTTCATATTTCCTATAGACCTTCAAAAAATATCTGCAGTTGGTAATATTACAACAAAAAAAGAAAAGAAAAAAACTAAAAAAAAACACTACAACAGCAAAAGTGCATAAAAACACCACAAAAAAACCTCTGAGTGAAAGCACCCTAAGGGTAGTTTCATCAATTATTTTATTTTTGCAGCATCTTAATATAGGGACTATGAAATGCCCTACAAACAAACCTGTTTTTTTTTTTTGTTTGTTTTTATGCATTGTGCAGCTACACACCAGGGAATGCGTTGAAGAGGATGGGAGTGGTAAATATGGCCCGGAAGATGTATTTGGTACCCATAGGTCACAATAGCCTCTGGGTTGAAGCAGTGACAGGAGAGCGCACCGTTCCTTTCCATGGGGCACTCCCGGGAGTTGGAGCTCCTGCCTAGTGGTAGTTGGAGCACCCTTGATGTTAGGTGTTCAGGTGCAAGGCAGAAAAGCAGGTGTAATGGCTATAGAAATAAATAAGACTCTCTTTACTAAAGTACAGAATGGTAGTAGTAGTGCATCTGGCAGTAAAAAGGCACAGTTACAAAGAATATAACATGGTGCACTCTTTCTCCAATAGCAACATATGAACAGCAGCAATAATGAGGGTTGTAGTATTTCTTCTCTTTGTCTCTCTCTCTAAAGTCTCTCTGCAGAACTACAGGCATGCAATGAGGTTCTTATTGAATGTTTCTACAATTCCCAGGCTGAGGGGTGCAGACATAGGATATGGTTAGCCAAAGTGTCTCAAAGTGTGGAAAGGTGCATTAGTAATGTTCCCTCTCACAGCAGCAAAGTCTCTCGGCCATAAACATGCACAATACCTTGCTGTCTGACTGCAATACATGGCCTTGAGGTCCTAGATCTTCTAATTTCCTTCTCTCTGGAGCACATTGATGAAAATTGCCTCCTTGGCTATAGAGTCTCAGAGATTGGGATTCTCTTAAAGGGAATCTATCACAAAAACCTGTTCTATATTTTATTTATGCTAAAAAAATCTATTATATATTTGTAAGAAATAATAAATAAATAAATAAAAATTCCAATGTGTGAAATATTATAAATAAATATTAGATTTTACCATATTTACCATCTTTGGTCACCAGGGGGAGCTCTGCTGGCCAAATGAGGCTTTGAGCAACCTGTAAGTAGGCATGCTGCAAAAAAGTGGGTGGTACCAATGACATCACCAATTCACACCTTCAGCGGTGACATCACTGCTTCAGCAAGATAAGATGAGACAATGACTTCATTACAAAAACACAGATCTCTGCTCCTCAGTCTCCTCCCCCACTGGTCACATGGCCGATTACATCACTAAGGTCCTACAGCCCCCAAGGAACTCCATCTACTCTTGTTTCTGAGTCCCCAGCAGCAAGGAGGGGAGGACCTGGCTGTGTGTTACTGGTGTTCATCACAGGGGCGGGCTCCACATCTTTCCATTCATTCTCTATAGGGTCAGCAGCGACTTGGGAGCCTATGTACAATGCCTAGAGGTGCCATTGGTGTTTGTTAAATCCAGACTGTCCACACTTTTACTTCCAACATGGCAGCCCCCATGTAAGGCAAGAAAACTGAATTTAAAAAAAAAACATTTACACAATTTGAAAAATACATTATGTTAAAACCTGCTTTTGTTATGTTGTAAAACATATCAAAAATTTTTTCTTCGCGATAGTGTCCCTTTAACTTAGGTCTAGCTCTGAGGAGCTTACACTTCTATGTCTACACTGTAGCAGAGCCAGAACTGACCTGCACAGATAACTAACTAGAGAGCGGACCCAGGTCCATCTCCTTGCAACGTATCACAGTGAGCCAAGGTGTTAACCATTAATTGTCCATACATAGCTGTTAACAACATAACATTACAGCAATTCACCCTTTGCAGTAACCCTTCTGGGGTACAGCAATTGCATTTTTACCCGTTGTAAAAATAAAACAATGGGGGGGATTAGAATTTATCAAGACTTACCTGTTCAGCTGATTCTATCTGTCACATTAAAATTGGAAAAACTCTTATAAAAATAGCACTTTTTATTGTAAATTTTGAAATTATGTCACAAACATACGATGCATTCAGAAAGTCTTCAGACCCTTTCACTTTTTTTTGGGCTTCAATATAAACAATGTAAGTATATGCACACGGTTGCATTATTTTTTGCTGCTTTCATATCCACTTGAGAAGCAGTATGTTACTTTATTTCAAGTGAAATTTAGCTGTGTTGTCCATTTAAGTCAATGGGGAAGGGCTATAATAGCAAGTGGTGTTTTTGGTGGTGCTTCTGCCACCAAATAAGTGCTATTCACAGACACAGATAAGCCTACTGATGTGCAACTGTTTAATGTCAGGCAGATTTTGTCCGTGTGAAACTAGCTTGAGAGTGTAGTCAGAACATAGCAATGTGACATAAAAGTAGACACACCTAAACATTACTAAACATACAACAAATATAGACCAAGACAAAGCAGAAAACATTAATAAGGAAAAATAGAATTTAAAAAAATAGAATTAAAAAATTAAGAGAGGAGAGCGGAAAAAGAGAAATATATTTGGGGTGGGGAATGTGAGGAACAGGGAACGGGAGGGATTCCATTTCTTACACAAATAGCCCCTGGAAATGTCACAAACTTACCTGTCTGGGCTCCAGCGGCTTCGGCCTGACTCCGCCAGGAGAGACGCACTGCTAAGCCACGTCCACAGGTGAAACGACAGCATCATTAGCAACGGGATTCTCCCCACAGAGGGGACTAGCAGTGGGCTGATTGCTTAGCTGATCTATACCTGTGTGCTAATGTTCTGACTAATGAAGTACTGAGTCATGACCTATCAGGTTCTGGTACTCAGTCCTGGTAGTCATTGACTCCCTAACTGTGCTCCTGGTTTCAGGTGTGTTTGGATTGCTTCTATTATTGACCTTGACTTACCTTTCACCACGCTCTGTCTTGTGTTTTGGTACTGTGTTTCTTGTCTGGGTCTGACTTTAGTTTGGCTATTTGACTACCTCCTGCCTTGCAATTTGGTAATGTATCGTCTGCTTGTCAAAATGTGAACATCATGATGAGGAGGACTATTTAAATGTCAGTGTTAGGGCCCATTCACACGACTGTGTGAATGGGTCCGTATCTATTCCGCAATTTTGCGGAATAGATGCGGCCCCATTCACTTCAATGGGCCATGTGCAAGCTCCGTGCTGTGGCTCTGCAAGAAAATATAGAACATGCCCTATTCTTGTCCGCAACAGCGGACAAGAATTGGCATCTTCTATGGGGTGCCGGCGGTGTGTGTTCCTCAAATCGCAAAACACACACCGTTCTGCATCCGTGGTATTGCGGATCCGTCTGAGCGGCCCCTTACTCAGTGTTTCACCATTCAGTATGTACTGGTTACATGTATTTTCCCTTTCCATGTGCATAACCTAACATTTATCCGTGTTAAACCTCATCTACCACTTCTCTGCCCAAGCCTCCAATCAATCCAGATCCATCTATAGCAGTGTACTGTCCTCTTCTGTGTTAATTACTTTACACAGTTTAGTGTCATTTGCAAAAATGTATATTTTATTGTGCAACCCCTCTACAAAATAATAAATAAATTAATAAATATATTGAAGAGAATAGGGCCCAATACTAACCCTTGTGGTACCTCACTAGTGACAGTGACCAAATCTGAGTTAATAACCACCCTCTTTCAGAGCCAGTTACTTACCCACATACAGACATTTTCTCCCAGTCCAAGCAGTCTCATTTTATATACTAACCTTTTATGTGGGACAGTATCAAATGCTTTGGAGAAGTCAAGATATATGACATTCACTGACTCACCCAGGTCCAGTCTAGAACTTATCTCCTCATAGTAACTGATTAGATTAGTTTGACAAATCCATCTAAAACTCGTGCTGATACAACGTTATACACTCATTTTTATTTACATACTCCAGGATAGCAGAAAACAGATGTTAGACTTACCAGCCTATAGTTTCTGGGCTCTGTTTTTGATCCCTTTTTGAATGTTAACACCATATTTGCTAAGTGACAATAGTGTTGAGCAGACCTTGTCATTATAGAGTCCTTAAATTTCAGAAATAAGGGTCTGTCTTACATTGCTTAACTCTCTATAATCAGAGGGTGTATGCCATCTGGAACTAATGATTTGTCTATTTTAATCATTTTAAGGGGGAGTTTACTTTTACACTCTGCATCTGACAGTTCATTTTCCTCACTGAATACAGTGGAGAGAAAAAATATTGAATAAACTTGCTTTCTGCTTATCGCTCTCTACAACTCCTTCCTTATCACTCTTTAATGGGCTAACACTTTCAGGTTTAAACTTTTTACCATTTATATAAGGCTACTTTCACACTAGCGGCAGTCCTGAAGGCCGCGTTCCGGTCCCACACATGTCACATACACAGTACCATAAACATATACATACACACACATACACATAAACACATACATACTTACATACTCCAGGCAGGCCGCACGTCTTCACACCCAGGAGGCTCGCAGCTATGACGATTCCCCACAGCGCCCTCTGCTGGGCGCTGTAGGGAATCGTCATAGCTGCGCGCCTCCTGGGCATGAAGACGTGCGACCTGCCTGGAGTATGTAAGTATGTATGTGTTTATGTGTATGTGTATGTATGTCTGTATGTATGTTTGTATGTGTAGGTGACGGATCCGTCCTGAACTGCATTGAAAGTCAATGGAGGGCGGATCCAGTTACCATTGTGGTCACACCAGACGGATCCACCCCCATTGACTTGCATTGGGGGTCATTCCGGATCCGTCTTGGTGCGGATGCCTGGACCGGAGAGCAAACCGCAGCATGCTGCGGTTTGTTCTCCGGTCTGAAGACGGAACGTAATGCATTTTAATACATTTGAAGCGTTTTGTTCCGGTATTGAGCCCCTATGACGGAACTCAATACCGGAATTTTAAAACGCTAGTGTGAAAGTAGCCTAACTGAGGTATATTTTAGGGTTAGTTCTATTCTCTATAGAAATGGGCCTCTCTGTCTCCAGCTTGGATGCGTTTAGCTGTCTTTTACATATTCTATTTTTCTCCTTATAGTTTTATAGTGCTTCTTCTCTACCTTCCTGTTTTAGTAATTTAAATGCTTTCTTTTTGTAATTTATAGCTCCCTGGTCAGATTTTGAGTTTCATAAGTTCAGTGTTTTTGTGCCTCCCTGATAAAAAACCCTTTTGGATGACAATTGGAAGTTTTTTATATTAGAGTGACTATATCCGATGTGACTCTCAACCTGCACATCTGTTGTTCTGTCAGGTCTATTGGTTAATACTAAGCCCAAGATGACAGTCCGGATCCGGCAGGTGTAGGGTGCCACCGGATCCGGACTGCCGCAGGGACATGTGTGGGGCCAGAACCGCGTTCCGGCCCCACACATGTCACACAGTACCCATATATACACACACATACACACAAACACATACATACTTACATACTCCAGGCAGGCAGGCCGCACGTCTTCACGCCCAGGAGGCGCGCAGCTATGACAATTCCCCAGAGCGCCCTCTGCTGGGCGCTGTAGGGAATCGTCATAGCTGCGCGCCTCCTGGGCGTGAAGACGTGCGGCCTGCCTGCCTGGAGTATGTAAGTATGTATGTGTTTATGTGTATGTGTGTGTATGTCTATATGTATGTCTGTATGTATGTCTGTAAGTGTAGGTGACGGATCCGTCCTGAACTCCATTGAAAGTCAATGGAGGGCGGATCCGTTTACCATTGTGGTCACACCAGATGGATCCGTCCCCATTGACTTGCATTGGGGGTCATTCCGGATCCGTCTTGGTGCGGATCCCTGGACCGGAGAGAAAACCGCAGCATGCTGCGGTTTGTTCTCCAGTCTGAAGATGGAACGGAATGCTTTCAGGAGCATTCTGTTGTCTTCAGTTCAGTTTTGTCCCCATTGACAATGAATGGGGACAAAACGGAAGCGTTTTTTTCCGGTATTGAGCCCCTATGACGGAACTCAATATCGGAATTTAAAAACGCTAGTGTGAAAGTAGCCTTATTCAAGTGAATAGGCCTGGACAGCATACCAAGCACAGCCACTATACAATGTACGGCGCTATGCTTTGTATGCTATGAGAAAGCTGCAGCACTCAGTGGATTCCCATGACCTCTTCAGACCCCCACCGATCAAATATTGAAGACCTATCCTGAGGGTAAGTCATTAATATTGTACTTCTGGAAAACCCCTTTAAAGAAGTGGTAACTCGTTGTTGTATGTTAATCACTGTATGTTTTTTTAGTAATTTATCAGCCATTAACAAACTGCAAGGATTTACCAATACTTTTATTTGTAATCTGCACAGCCGTGCTGCTTTTGGCTGCAGCTCAGCTATGAAGTGGCAGTTGCGTGTGAGAGCACCCTCATGGGTGTACACTAGCTACAGCCGTAGAAGTTGTAGCTGGATTGTCTCACTCACAGTGGTGTATTTCTGCTGTCTGGTACTTTTGCCTACATTCCCCTACATTAGTGGCTAAGATATGCCATCAATGCCAAATTAGTGCAGGTCCTACCTCTGGGACCCACTCCTATCTCAAGAACGGGGCCTGAAGTGAAGGGAAAGCACATGCATGGCCACCCTCTGCTCATTGCTATGGAAGTTCCAAAAATAGCCAAGTGCTGGCTCGGCTATTTCTGGCAGTCCCATAGCAGAGAATGGAGAGGTTGCCGCACTAGCGAGACTTCCTCTCTGTTCACTGCTATGGGACTTCAAAAAATAGTCATGCTTGCTCACTCAGATATTTTTGGGGTCCCATAGCAGTGAAAGGAGAGCAAGGCATGCATGTTTGATGTGCTCTCCTTCACTTGGCATATCCTAGCGATAGGCCATAAATGTCCCAGATGGAAATACCACTTTGAATGGTTATTCACAACTCGGCCAGATGAAGCCAGAAACAAATGGAAAGCAGATCAAATAGAGTCCATTTAACCCATTGTGGTATATGCTTGAATACCATTTTTGAGTAATCAGATGTACACCTCCAACGAAAAGTCCTGTGGAGGGCTAAAATCAAACGTGAGCCCAGTCTTATACTGAATTATTTTTACAATAAAACTGCTCAGGAGTCTGCTCAGCTCCTCTAGCTCTATAACATGCATTTTCATTGTGACAGGTTCCCTTTGAATTGCAGTCATGCTCCTGACTACCACAAAAACAATCTGTAGGCTTCTTGAAATTTCATTATTTTCTCATTTCCTGTTGTCTCCGATTGTTAAGGTGGTCATACACATTATCTGGTGAACATTCCTTTCACAGACATGACCATACACATTGTATTCCATATTGACAGTTACAACTGTTCAAACTTTCCATACACGTTCAATAAAACCGGTGTCACAAACTTACCTGTCCGGGCTCCAGCTGCGAGATGTCCAGTTCGGCGCAATTGTGCTGGGAAAGATGAGCTGCTAAGCCACGTCCCTGGTAAGGCGACATCATTAGCAACAGGATGCAGTGCTCTTTTTCCCCACAGCGGGCGTGTGCTAGAGGAGATTAGCAGTGGGCTGATTGTTCAGCTGATCTATTCTTGTGTGCTGTTCTGACTAATGGAGTGCTGAGTCATGACCTATCAGGTTCTGATCCTGGTAATCGGTGCTGTATTTAAACCACTTCAAGGCCTTATACCAGTGCCAATGATAGTCTCTGACTCACTAGCTGTGTTCCTGTTCGTGTATTTTTGGATAACTTGTGTTTTGACCTCAGCTTGTCTTTTTGACTACTCACTGTCTAACATATTGGTACTTAGTTGTTCTCCTGGTTCTGACCCATTTCTGTATGACTCTGTCTTTGTGTCTGGTTTTGTCCCTCTGTGTTGTTTGTCTCGCAGCCTGGCAGAGTAGGGAATGTCAACCAGTTGCAGACTTGCCACTTAGAGCTCGCACTGCAAGTAGGCAGGGATAGTGGGAGGGGTTTCAGTTAGGGCTCACTGTCTGTGAGACACTGATGTGAAGCACCAAGCACACAGGCAAAAGCATAGTCTGAATGCAGTTTAATAGTCAGGGCAGGCTGAGTACTTGCATATTCCAAATAGCGATTCCAAGTTCTAGGCAGGCAGAGTTCATGAGTAATCCAGGTTACAGTTCCAAGGTCTGGGCAGGCAGCAATGAGTAGAATAAGAATACAGAAAGGGTTTGGTACATGGGAATTCAGGCAAGATCATCTGCACTGGGCAGTAGCTCAGGCAAGGAGTTGGATCCAGAACCCAGCTAAATAGGAGGCTTAAAATCAACTTACCCAGCACCTGGACAGTGGCAGGAGAAATGGATTAACTCTCCTACTGCTGAAAGGAGTTCACTAAGCACTAGTCCCAGTAGACACAGGGAGAATGGGGCGATGCCTGTACTTACCGGGGACAGCAAGACAAAGGCGGACATGAGTGATTTTCTTCAGATCGATAATGTCCTTGAGCTCATAAACATGCTCAGAGTTAACTTGAGTGGAACTGGTTTGTAACCTTTCGATTATTTGTTGAATACCAGGGGCTTGAGAAGTGAGATGTGAAATGAGTTGGGTATGTGCAAAGAGGCTGGGAGCCACAACTTGTAGCATACAGGGTTCAATTTATTGACAAATTCGAAGGGTCCAAGAAATCAAGGAGCTAGTTTTTAGGAAGGTACTTTTCACTTGATTTAGAAGAAAGCCATACTTTGTCACCTGGAGGAAACTGCAGAGGATATCTGCGCTTGCGATCAGCAAAATTCTTCATCTGGCCTGTGGAGCTTTCCAGTGCGGTCTTGGTCTCCTGCCAGAGAAAAATTCAGCACAAAAGAAACTGCTGCTGGAATTGGCAGACGAGGATGAGACTGGAAGAGGAATCCTGAATTGATGAACATGAAGAATGGAGAATTTTCTGGGGACTCACTGGTATAATTATTAAGAAAAAACTCTACCCAAGGAAGCAGATTAGCCCAGTTGTCTTGATGTGCTGATAAAGTGACAGAGATAATAAGTTAAGATCTGATTAGTCCGTTCAACTGCTCATTCAACTGTGGATGATATGCAGAAGAAAAGTCCGGAGATACATCTATGAGTTTGCAAATGGCTTTCCAGAATTTTGAAGTAAACTGGACCCCTCTATCAGACACTATATGACGTTGAAATCCATGGAGCCGGAAGATATGATCAACAAACTTATTAGCCAGTTGACTGGCTGAAGATAATCTGGGCATAGGGGCAAAATGAGCCATTTTGGAAAATCGGTCAACAACTACCATGATGGCTGTACATCCATTGGAAGAGGGCAAGTCCGTTATAAAGTCCATAGCTATGTGCTGCCATGGAGCCATAGGAATAGGTAAATGACAAAGAAGACCAGAGGACCTTTGTTTTGGGGTCTTGTTCTAAGTGGAGGTGGTGCAAGCAGAAACAAAATTCCAGATATCTTCAATCATAGAAGGTCACCAATAATAAAAAAAAGATTAAATTAGCAGTTTTACATTGACCAGGATGACCAGCTAGTCTCTAAAGACAAAACCAGTCTTCTTTTAGACTCAGGTACATACCGTAAGTCTTTCCAGTTTAAACTTTCCTCAGTCATACAGGAGGCACAGTTAAAATTTTACCAGGATCAATGATGTACTGCAGCTCTTCCTCTTGATCAGTGGGATCAAAGGTTCTTGACAAGGCATCAGATTTAACATTCTTACCCGTGGAACGGACGTGCAGAAGAATGTCAAATTGATTAACCTAGATGGCTAGCCCACTCCAGCATTCTTCCAGAGCCATTTTGATGGCCAACAATTCTCGTCTCATATATTGTAATTCTTCTTAGAAGCAGAAAAGGAGAATCCACACATCACCATTTTTCCAGAAGTACTTTTCTGTGTAAAAACTGCCCCTGCCCCGTTGGAGGATGCATCTATTTTCAGGAAGAACTGCTGGTGAAGAACGGGTGCTGAAGAAAAGGCTAATTTCAAGGCTTGAAAGGCGGATTCAGCCTCTGGAGTCCACTGCTTGGCATCAGCTCCTATAGGGTGAGAGCAGATATAGATGCAGTTAAGGTGGAGAAGTGAGGGATGAACTACCTGTAATAGTTTGCAAAACCCAGGAATCCTTTGTCAGGATCCAGTCGAAGGCCTTGTACAGAGACAATATATATTAGAAAAGGAAGGGAACTTCTTCCAAAAACACATTTCTCAAATTTGGCATGTAGTCAGTTCTCCCTTAACCATTGGAGCACTGAACAGTGTCAGCTATGTGAACTGATGTCTGAAGAGAAAATCAGGATATCATCAATATAAACTGCAACACATACAAAGAGGAGGTCCTAAAGATGTCATTCACAAATTCTTGAAAGACCGCCAGGGCATTGCATAGCCCAAAAGGCACCACTATATACTTGTAGTGCCCATTCCAAGTGTTAAAGGCAGTCTTCCATTCATCACCTTTGCGGATACGGATTAGATTATAAACGCGATGCAGATCCATCTTAGCAAAGACACGTGCACCACACAAGCAGTCAAACAGCTCCGGAATTAAAGGTATTGGATATTTTTTTTAATAGGAATGGAGTTTGAGCCCTATAGTCAATACAGGGTCGGAATGACCCATGCTTTTTCTTGACAAAGGAGAATCTGGCTCCTGTGGGAGAAGAAGACTTGCAAATAAAACCTCTGCCAAGATTCTCCTTGATGTAATCCGCTATAGCATGGGTTTTAGGGGAGACAGAGGATATACTCTGCCTCAAGGAGGCATGATGCCAGGCAGCAGATCAATTGGGCAGTCATAATGACAATGAGGTGGTAGGAATTCAGCCTTTTTTTGTCAAAGACGTCAGCAAAACTATGATAAGCCTCTGGCATGCCTTGGACGTTATATGCTACTGGAAGATGTCAGACCGGCTGTACAGAAGTCAAGCACTTAGAATAATGGGTTGACGCCCAACGTAAAATTTCACCAGATTTCCAATTCAAGACTGGACTATCTTGTTGTAACCATGGTAATCCCAGCAGCAGAGGGCTTGTATACTTTGGGAGAACCAGCAAGGAAATCTTCTCATAGTGAAGTGCACCTACTTGTAGATTCAGAGGAGTAGTGACAAACTTAATGGACTTGAATAGCCCTTCCATCTACTGATATCACCAACAGAGGTCTCTCAAGCCGTTAAATAGGTATGTGGTATTGATTCACCATGGCCTGGTGCAGGAAATTCCCTGCCAAACTGAAATCTAAGAGAGCCAACACGGTCAACTTAGTATCAGAGATGGACATGGTCGGAGAGGACTGATCTTCACCTAGGGCAGCCTCTCCTACTGACTCTAGGCTCGGGAGTTTCCCAGCTTGAGAGGGCAGGTATTGGCATAGTGCCTCTTGCCATCACTGTACATACACAGATTATTGGAGCATCTGTACGGCTCTCCTCCTCTGTTAGCCTGAACCTTTCCACCTGCATAGGCTCTGATTCAGTAGCTAAGCAGGTAGTAGGAGTGGTAGAAAGTGGCCTCTGGAATCTTGGTGTTCCCGTTGCTGCGTCATTTTCTGCAATAATTCAGTAAGGCTACGGGTCAGCAGAATCTATGGCATGAGCTTACTGTTACGGACAGTGGGTGTGGACCCAATGTGGCAACTAACCAGTTTGGCTTTGGGCTAAACCTAAGGATGTTGGCCTGGTAGCTCCCTGGTATTCACCCTTTAACCCCTATACAGGGATCTGGACTTCTACCTCCTGGAGTAGTCCTGGTGTAGTTGGCTACTGAACCACAGGAGTCTGAGTCACCAATGCGAAGCACCAAGGGGAAAGGCAAAAGCATAGTCTGCATACAGTCCAATAGTCAGGGCAGGCTGAGTACTTGCGTATTCCAAATATTGATTCCAAGGTCAGGGCAGGTGGAGTTTGTGCATAATCTAGGTCACAGTTCCAAGGTCGGGACAGACAGCAATGAGCAGAATCTGAAGACAGACAGGGTTCGGTACACGGGAATTCAGACGAGATCACCTTCACTGAGTATTAACAAGTAGAACCCTTAAAGCTCAGGCAAGGAGGTGGATCCAGAGCCCAGATAAAAAAGAAGGCTGATAAGCAACTTAACCAGTGCCTGAACTGGGGCAGGAGAAAGGGATTAACTCTCCTTGTGCTGAAAGGAGTTAACTGAGAACTAGTCCCAGAACACACAGGGAGAGTGGAGTGATGCCTGCGATTGCCTGGGACAGTAGGACAATGGCAGATAAGAGCCTCCAGCCTAATATTTAGTTTTAAATCATCCACTTTGATCAACTTTAGACTAATGTGTATGGCCACCTTTAGGAAGCTGGGGAACCTGGCTACTGGAACTCACACATCAAATGTATGTACCCGTATTTATCGCCCTATAAGACGCACCAAGGTTTTAGGGGAGGAAAATAAATATTTTTCATCAGACCTCAGCTCAGACCCCCAATGTTAATGAATCCTCACCTCAGAGCCCCAATCAGACCCCTAATGTTAATCAATCCTCAGCTCAGAGCCCCAATCAGGCGCCCAATGTTAATCAATACTCAGCTCAGAGCCCCAATCAGATGCCCAATGTTAATCAGACCTCAGAACAGACCCCCAATATTGATAATACCTCCAATCAAACCTTAGACCAGACCCCCAATGTTAATAAGACCCCCAATCAGACCCCTAATGTTAATCAATCCTCAGCTTAGAGCCCCAATCAGACACCCAATGTTAATCAGACCTCAGAACAGACCCCCAATGTTAATAAGATCCCCAATTAAACCTTAGACCATAATAAGGTGTCTATTCAGACCTCAGATTAGACCCCAAATCAAACCTTAGACAGACCTCCCAAGAGTCCTTCTTTTGGACCCAAGTTCCTCTGTCCCTCTTTGCACCTTAAATGTCCCTCTTTTTGATCTGAGGTATAGATTTGCATTGTTACATTTACAATATTGATCCAGAAAGTGTTTGTTTCCTATCTGTATATTAGACCAAACCTTGCATGTTATTTCATTATTTGATTCAATCTAGATTTTAGAAATTTCTATATTCAGATAATTTTTGTGATATTGTGAGCTAATAAATTTAAAGTGTATAGATATGCAGGAAAAATAGACTTTCACAAAATGAATTATAGGTTTCCCTCTTTAACCATCCAAAATTTTGCGAGGTATGCCTTAGATCAGATGTCCAGTTTTTAGAAGACAACCAATCAGACCTCAGATCGGACCACCAATGTTTACGAGACCCCCAATCAGACCTCAGAGCAGACATCCATGTTAATAAGTCCCCCATGTGAAGCAGACCTCACATCAGAGAAAAAAATTAATTAACCTACCTCTCCTGCTCCGGAGGCTGCCGTAGCTCCTGAGACCCAGTACTCTTCCTGCTATTCCTGCCGTGCTGTGACCTGAGGCCGCACAGTGTGAGGTCACAGAGTACTGACCTCCTCAGGATGTGCATAGGACACAGCACAGCGAGTAGCTGAGGAAGAACAGAGCCTGCATAGGGGAACACTGCATTCCGGCTCTCCGGTCCTCCTGAACTAATGAGCGCTTCCATAATCGAAGCGCTCATTAATATTCACCCCAGGTGCACTGACATTTCTCCCCACACACACACTTTGGGGGGAAAAAAGTGCTTCTTATAGGTCAAAAAATACGGTATGTTTTTTAGACAGTTTCCAATTTTCTCCTACGGTGAAAGGTCTAACAGGGTTATCTCTGTGTACTAAATCATGAGAAGATTACCCGTGGATTTACAGCTCCCGCATACATTCTTAATCACCAGTGAATTGGAAGTGGTAATGTTTTATAAGCAGAAGCATAGCAGACCAAGCAGTAGCTCCATTTTTATAATTTATCTTGACAGTTGATCTTTAGCATCTGACAAGAACCTATCATGCCATTATTAACAAGATGTAGTGAGAAACTGTCAGTTTGTGGTCAGATGCTGTTTGCAATTGCATCAAGGCTTCTGTCGTAGGCAACCCGCACAGGCTGCGGATTACGCACCTTTTTACAACTGCAGTAAAATGTATGAAATTAGACAAATCTCATGTACACTTTGCTTTTTTGTTCCATGCAGAAATTGACCTGCTATGCGGATTTAGAAATCTGAAGCATTTCAATTATATTTGCATTTTCAATGGAAGGTTGAGATCTGTGGTAAAACCGCATCAAATTCACATTAAAAACCACAAGTAACGAATGCAGATTTTGATGTGGTTTTGGTGCGGAAATGCACAGAAATCCACACGGATCTTCTGCATGTTTACCCTCACCCCTGTGCAGGTACATTTAGGCTACAGTACCTGCACACATTGCTGAACTGCTATGAAGATTTTACATATTATGTGAGAATGCACAGGGAAATTTTCAGCAACAAATCCCAATCAAATCGTGAAGATTTACCTGCGGATTTCAGTTGCGTGCAAAAATCTACATGGAAAATCTGTACGTAATATGCTCTGTGTGCATGTAGCCTTAATGTATCAAGCATAGCGGATACTAACTGATACCACTGAAAATAACAACAAATTGATGGAATAGTGGCTAAGTGAAACATATTGGTGGCATTTGCTATCAAGAATGAATTTGAGGTGACTGTGGCTTTTTGTGATTGGCTTGTTGTGTCTCGCTCCCAACAAAAAGCTGATGCTGCTGGGGCCCAAGTAAAATGTAGTATTACCATGGAGGCCATTGAGATGAGCATGCACATACTGTGACCCACCAGCATCTGTATATGGAATATACACATTACATTTTATATGATATTTCTGATGATGCTGAAGGGTATGGCAAGCTTTCAATAGCTGTTGGTCAGACGTTTGTTTAGCTGACAGCTACTCCCATCAAAATCATTACAACTTGTCAACAAAATGCATTTACACCATGAGATTATCTGACCAATTCTGTCCAATCAGACCAATAGTAGGTATGTATAACAAAAGAAGTGTGTGTAAACAGCCATCTGACCAATGATTGGTCAGAAGATCTGTCAGATAATCAGTTGGTAT
This sequence comes from Rhinella marina, assembly GCA_900303285.1. Lineage (NCBI taxonomy): Eukaryota > Metazoa > Chordata > Amphibia > Anura > Bufonidae > Rhinella > Rhinella marina. Next base: position 44,608 of record ONZH01028614.1, read on the forward strand.
AAATGCACCCTAATTGCCAGCTTTAGTAGATTTAATCTATGATTAAAATAACACAATGATAGAGATTTATAAAAAAAAAAAAATGGTAGAAAGGAAAACTGTCTTAGTTGCTGCAAAGCAACCAATCAAATTATACCTTTCATTTTACAAAGCTTTGAAAAATTGAAAGTGGAATCTTAGTTTTAGACGCCGGTCTTAATAAAGCCCTAAGCTGGCGGTGGTTCCGCCAAAGTTATGAAGAGGCTCAGGCCTCTTCATGACTTCGGCAGATCCTCTACCAGTTCTAAATGTAAGACAGCTTCTGAGCGGTCTAAAGGTTTCTAAAACGTAAGGTACACTTATACCCCTTCTTTACAATTTATGGGCATAAATTTCTTTTATGTAACTACTGGAATTAGTGTATTTTGCTGTTTAGTAGACCAACTGATTGGTGCAAGTTTTCTAGAATGGCCTTGTAGTTCTGGTGATAGGTTTGCTAGGTTTGTCATCTGATCCATCCAGCAAACTAAACATACAGTGTGATTCACTGGTTTAACAATCCTCAAGTGAATAGGAATCACCAATCAGAAAATGACTCGATGAACTGTCAAATGTGGCAGTGTTAGTCTGTCATACTCCCTCTAGTGGCCCAAAGCATACAGTTCATAAAATGTCAATTCATACTCCCTTATTACATTACAAAATGGGCATTAACTCAATTTAGTAAATTCACTTTTAGGCTTATGAACATGAATTAAGCCATATTAGGCGACTTAGCCATATTAGGCGTTTTCGCTGTCCGGTTTTGAGATCCGGTATGGAATCATCTCAAAACCACAGCAAAACGCATCCGTTTGAATAATACAACTGGCTGCATCCGTTCAGAATGGATCCGGTTGTATTATATTGAAAATGAACATGCACTAAAACCATTGTAAGTCAATGGGCACCGAGTCGGCATCATTGACTTATATGGTTTTTGGTGCCGGATGTGGAGTGTTCAGTTTCCCATGCCGCACACAAAAATGCTGCTTGCAGAAGTTTTGTGTCCGGCATCGGAACTCAACAAAACGGAATGGAATGCATTCCGGTGCACTCTGTTATAATTTGTTCAGTTTTATCCCCATTGACAAGGAATGGGGACAAAACTGAAGCGTTTTCCTCCGGTTTTGAGATCCTCTGCCAGATCTCAAAACTGGAAAGGAAAACGCAAATGTGAAAGTAGCCTTATAGACATAGCCAAGATTATAAAAAAACAAACCTTCCTCATATATGTGTTTCATATGAATAACGTGAAACTTAGGATTTACTTTAAAATATGGTTTGTATGTAGCCCAAACAAAGCTTTTTTTAATTGCCAGTGTGACTAGCGCCTGTGACAATGCAGGATATTTTATCAGGCATAATGGGAGCATTTTATAGGAGTATGTGAGCTATGTTTGTATATCCTGTCTACACCCTACACAGGACTGACCACGATAAGAAGCACATTGGTAAAATCGCTGAGGCTTGAACATGCTTAGTAGCCACTTCTATGTATAATCTCACTTTCAGCTGTTCATGTGGGACATGAATCATGGACTGAAGTGTGATGCTAAATGCTAATTACACAAGAAGCAGGCTTATTGTAAAATACGCACTATCACCCTCTTGCTTTTTAAGGTTTTCTCAATGCATTTCCCCAAATGCCAAAACTTGCCATTAACTAAACCATACAGCCAGGGGCGTAGCTATAGCCTCATGGGCCCTGGTGCAAGAGTTCAGCTTGGGCCCCCCTTCCCTTAGTGCTCTGTGTGTCTTCTTATGTGGCACAAGAGTCTTTGGGCCCCCTCAGGCTCCTGGGCCCAGTAGCGACTGCTACCTCTTCACCCCCTATAGCTACGCCCCTGCATGCAGCACTAATAAACCGTAGTATTTAAAAGCAACCTGAAGACATATTACCTCACTAAAAACTAAGAGTAACCAGGCTTTAGATTAATAGAAATCATGTGGATATTCAAAAGGAAAAGGTAGCATTTGTACATGTGTAAGGCATAGTCCAAATTTTAGATTGTAACATGCAAAGAGACTGATGTATAGCTTAATGTAAGTTCAATTTTAATATCCGTAGAGAGTGAAACTTCAACAAGTTATCCCCTATTTTCTGAATAGGAAACTACTGTCCTAGTAGTCAGACCCCCACCAATCACAAGAACAGGGATTCTCTATCCCCCATTTGAATGACAGAGTGGTTGAGTATCACACTGCACTCCAATCAAACTCTATGGGACTGTTAGATATACAGTGCCTTGCGAAAGTATTCGCCCCCCCTGGAACTTTTCAACCTTTTGCCACATTTCAGGTTTCAAACAAAAAGATATAACATTTTACATTTTTGGTGAAGAATCAACAACAAGTGGGTCACAATTGTGAAGTGGAACTAAATTTATTGGATCATTTAAACTTTTTTGGAATAATAAAACTGAAAAGTTGGGCGTGCAAAATTATTCAGCCCATTTACTTTCAGTACAGAAAACTCACTCCAGACGTTTATTGAGGATCTCTGAATGATCCAATGTTGTCCTAAATGACTGATGAAGATAAATAGAATCCACCTGTGTGTAATCAAGTCTCCGAACACAACAGGTAGGTTCGTGATACTGTTGTGGAGAAGTTTAAAGCCGGATTTGGATACCAAAAGATTTCCCAAGCTTTAAACATCCCAAGGAGCACTGTGCAAGCGATCATATTGAAATGGAAGGAGTATCAGACCACTGCAAATCTACCAAGACCCGGCCGTCCCTCTAAACTTTCATCTCAAACAAGGAGAAGACTGATCAGAGATGCAGCCAAGATGCCCATGATCACTCTGGGTGAACTGCAGAGATCTACAGCTGAGGGTGGGAGAGTCTGTCCATAGGACAACAATCAGTCGAACACTTCACAAATCTGGCCTTTATGGAAGAGTGGCAAGAAGAAAGCCATTTCTCAAAGATATGGTGGTGGCAGCATCATGGTTTGGGCCTGCTTTTCATCAGCAGGGACAGGGAAGATGTTTAAAATTGATGGGAAGATGGATGGAGCCAAATACAGGACCATTCTGGATGAAAACCTGTTAGAGTCTGCAAAAGACCTGAGACTAGGACGGAGATTTATCTTCCAACAAGACAATGATCCCAAACATAAAGCTAAATCTACAATGGAATGGTTCAAAAATAAATGTATCCAGGTCTTAGAATGGCCAAGTCAAAGTCCAGACCTGAATCCAATTGAGAATATGTGGAAAGAGCTGAAAACTGCTGTTCACAAACGCTCTCCATCCAACCTCAAAGAGCTCGAGCTGTTTTGCAAGGAAGAATGGGTACGAATTTTAGTCTCTAGATGTGCAAAACTGATAGAGACATACCCCAAGCGACTTGCAGCTGTAATCGCAGCAAAAGGTGGCGCAACAAAGTATTAATGCAAGGGGGCCGAATAATTTTGCACGCCCAACTTTTCAGTTTTATTATTACAAAAAAAGTTTAAATGATCCAATAAATTTTGGTCCACTTCACAATTGTGACCCACTTGTTGATTCTTCACCAAAAATGTAAAATGTTATATATTTTTGTTTGAAGCCTGAAATGTGGCAAAAGGTTGAAAAGTTCCAGGGGGCCGAATACTTTCGCAAGGCACTGTAGGTGAGTGTTGTACTTGGTTATCTTCAGAAGTGCCCATGCTCAACTGCTTCTTCATTCACATATGGGACACAGTCCCCTTATTCTCATGATCAGATACCCATTGATGTAACTAGTGGAGAGGGGATCATTTGTTGTTAAAAAGGGGTCTTCAAGGGGTTTGTCTTTTCAAAGAAGATGGCCAGTATACATATGGTGGAACTGAAGATCTGATGTTACAGGAATTCTGGTCTGGACAGATGGGTGGTCTTTGGGAGAGGTTTTACTGCAATCACATGACAAAAATTTATTGTTATTACTGGAATATATCTTCCAAATGTTTCATTAGCAGAATAGGAATTGTAGTTCCACATTCAAACCTGAGTAAGTAAAGCTAGGCAGACAACCAGGCCGGCTATGATTTCAGCGCGCACTATATTCCCTCAGCAGCACAGGGGAGAAGGAAACTCTCCCTTCCCCCTGTGCTGCTGCAGCCACCAATGGGAGAGGGAGGGCGCACTGCGCCACCAATGAGAGGGGCAGAGGAGGGCGCACTGCACCACCAATGAAGTTAACTATGTTTAATAAAAGTACAGGAGCGGGTGCCGGCGCAGAATCACATAGCTGGCACCCGACCTGTATTATAGGGAGCTGCCATACGCCGCAGTTAACCGAGTTAACTACCGCTGACTGCAGCTACCCATAATACAGGTAGGCACCCGCTCCTGTACTTTTATTAAACAGAGTTATCATCATTGGTGGCGCAGTGCGCCCTCCCCCCAATATAATAAACATTGGTGGCAGTGGCCACAGGGTCCCCTCTCCCCCATCTCCATTGGTGGCAGTGGTAGATACCGATCGGAGCCCCAGCAGTGTAATCGCGGGGTTCCGATCGGTTACCATGGCAATATTATAGGAGGCAGGTGACTGAAGCGAGTATGGAGCAGTGACTGTGTGTGGTGGCTAGATAGATTACCATCAGTGCAGCCACCAAAGGCCTGCACAGGGCTAGCGAGCTGTGTGTACAAACTACATCTTAGTCACTGAGTGTGTGTTCTTGTATGTCAGTATAGACCATTAACAGTGCAGCCAAGCAAGGACTGCACAGGGATAGTGAAGTGTATGTGGAGATACAAATAGTTACTGTACATGGTCTCTGGCAATACAAGGAACACAGATTAATAAAAGTACAGTCACGTCAGGCATGCACAGAGATAGACAACCATATATATATGAAATAACAAAATAAAAATTGACCGCCTCAGAGGTCTGTAAGGTGCATACTAGTATAGACAACTCCTTGTGCGGCCACTGAAGGTTATACTAAAGTGCCAATCATATTTGTAAAGAGCATTTTCCCTATAAGAGACGCATTTAAGAGCATTATACAGACTGGCAATGGTGTGGCCAATCTAGGACCGCACAGGATTAGCTATATACCGAACACCACACAGTGCTTCTACGGTTATCAGTCCCTCCCATGGGCCATCTGGCCTAGATAAATAAACAAAGACAATTCCCAGCCTCCTGCTGAAAGTTTTAATTCACTAGTTTGTTGATGTTTCTCATTTCTTATTTATATAAATAAAGGTTAAGTTTTATTAAAAGCTTAGGAACCTATAGTAGGGGTTTATTCGGGGTTTGTCCCCACGTGTGTGAAGTATATAAAGGTCCCCGAGGTTCCAAGATAGGGGAATTGTTTGTTCCATGGCAACCAGGACGCTGCTGAAGTCCTGGCTGCTATGGTAAGCTCCCTGCTGCCGTGTGCACAAAGCACAGGGCAGCAGGGAGCTTGTGAAGTCCTATTCACCCTTATAGAGTCCTATTAGGGCGAATAGAACAAGGGATTAAAAGATCCCAGGTTCTAGCCCCTAGGGGGCTAAAGGTTATTACATAAAAAGTTAAAAAAAAAAACAACTATGAATGTAAAGCACATTAAATCACGTATAGGAGGCAGCGGTATAACATACCCGGTCTCAATAACAGGGCAACGCGCCAATTAACCCCTCAGGTGCAGCACCTGAGGGGTTAATTGCCGCAGATCGCACACCCTGCTATTGAGACCGGGTATGTTATACTGCTGCCTCCTACACTTGATCTAATGTGCTTTATATTCATTGGTGGCACAGTGCGCCCCTTCCCCCAGCCCCCCAGTTACTAGTCTCATTGGTGGCGCAGTGGCCACAGGTGACCCCCCCCCCCCGCTTCATTGGTGGCAGTGGTAGATTCGATCAGAGCCCCAGCAGTGTAATCGTGGCGCTCCGATCAGTTACCATGGCAACCAGGACGTTACTGAAGTTCTGGCTGCCATGGTAAGCTCCCTGCTGCCGTGTGCAAAAAGCCCAGGACAGAAGGACCATGTGAGTGCGCCCGCATCTATTACGCAATTTTGCAGAATAGATAAGGCCACATTCACTTCAATGGGCGGTGTGCAAACTTGCCGCGGCTCCGCAAGAAATTACAGAACATTTTCTTTTTGCGGACAAGAATAGGCATTTTGAACTGGGCGCCTGGCCGTGTGTTCCGCAAATTGTGGAACACACGCCGGGCGCCATCCATGGTATTGTGGAGCGGATGCGCAATACTATGGCCGTCTGAACAGCCCCTTAATCACCCCCTTTCCCAGTTTTACATATAAAATATATTAACAATAAACATTTTACATATCGCCACGTCCGAAAAGTCCAAACTATTAAAATATTTTAAAAAGTCTCCTATGTGGTGAACACGTAACAGAAAAAAATTAATAAAAACCGCACAATTTGCCATGTTTTAGTCACCTTGTCCCCCCAAAAAATAGGATAGGACTGTTCTATTATGGGCCCAACGTTCCAAGTCTTTTTTAATTATAATTATATGTATTTAAATTTGGCGACTAAAAATTTAATTTAGCTCCTAAATTTTTCAGTTCAGGAGTCAGTGGCTCCTAGGTATTTTTTTTAGTCTGGAGCACTGCTTTACTTTAGATGGAATTTTTCTACCGTCAAAAATAGCATATCTCTGATAATACAGATGCAAAATGAGCTTAAAGGGAACCTGTCATCAACTTTATGCTGACTATACTGAGGGCAGTATAAATTAGTGACAGAAATGCAGATTTCAGCGGTGTGTCACTCATGAGCTAAAAGTAAGTGGTTACTAAGAACCAGCATCATAATCATTGCAGACTAGGCCTTGAAAAGAGTCAAATCTACCTGAGAAGAGTCATGGTTATTCCTAATCTCCTGCTCTCCCACCCATCTGCTGATGATTGGAAGTTCTCTCCTAGAGAGAAAGGGAGACAACTAGGCAGAAGACTGTCAGTCATCAGCAGGTGGGCAGGGAGAGCAGGAATTCATGAATAACCAGGACTCTTCTCATGAAGATTTGACTCTTTTCCAGGCCTAGTCTGCAATGTTTGTGATGTTTATTCTCAGCAACCACTTACTTTTAACTTATAAATGACAGACCGCTGAAATCAACTCACCTGTCTCTACTTTATTCTGCTGTTAGTATGGGTAGCATAAAGGTGATGACAGGTTCCCTTTAATGGATGCTCATAATAAAGAGTGGTGACACGTGGACTCCATGTGGATCAGTGCCATGTAGCAGTAGGCTCTCTGTGCCACCATACTGCTCTGTAGAACACCTTCTCTCACCTAGAAGTATTGATTTTAGAGGAAAGTAAGGCTATGTTTTATGAAGCATGCCACCATTTTGTATTCTCCTTCTGCCTATTAGGTAAGTGCCACATGTTAGAATGGTAAGGTCCACTAGTGTCTTATTGCATGGTACAAGCCACAGCCATTTAGAGTCAGTAACAGCTTAGTTCTCAGTGGGTGAGCCTCACAGATATCCACATATATGTCTACCAAGCATTCTGTATCATGTCCTCGCCTTAGACCTCTGACACAGTGCCTGCAATGACGGCTACCAGCATGACTACTGCCCGCCCGCCCCTTTCCCGGCCGTTAATCCTTCTCAGAATGAGTAACAGGACACCAGCAAAGGCGAGGGAGTTCCTGGGGGCGCGGCTTACACAACTGACGTTCTCTTCCATCAGTCTCTTTCCAGCTGATAGGCTATTCAGTCGCTCGAACCGTCTACGTCATCAGTGTCACCGCCCCGGTTATATAAGGAGTCGCTCGTGCCCCTTCTTGCCGCTTTACACAGTATGGCCGGCGATATTAGCTAGCGCTCGCTCAAACGCGTTCTCTGTAACAGGGGAATCGATATAACGGGAAATAGAGACTGTTCCGGAGGAATTCACTATATCCATCACATATAGAAACACCCAACATCTACCACCAAGCTTAACACCTCAGAACCTTCCGAACGCCGAGGAAGAAGCTAAACACTAAGAATATTCTAGAATCATTTAATTTTTAACACGAAAAGGAAAAGTCGGGCGTGGGAGGAAAGTAATATAAGCAGATATCTATTTTCCGTTTCTCGTTATTTTCTGCGTTGTTAGTGGGTCTCCGGCTGCTAGGGGGGAATGGAGGATAGCGGCGCGCACTTCTTTGAGGGCACAGAGAAGCTGCTGGAGGTCTGGTTCAGCCAGCATGATGAGAGCAAAGGATCCGGAGACCTTCGGGACATCCCAAGGTGAGTGTTCAGTGGGGGGCTCTAGGGGCCGGCTGTCAAAGCTAGTGGCCGCCGATTATTTCTGTGTGGTGAAGGTGACACTGACATGGCTTACAGCTTATGGCCGTGCTCTCCTTCCCTGCAGTGAGCCGGCTGCAGCAGACAGGCTGCCCATGTGCTCTGTGCCGTCTGAGCAGTGGGGGAGGGGGCGCTGACATCCCTGCCTGGCGGGGAGTATGAGGGAGGCAGACTGACCTGCCATTTTGTTTCTGCCTAGCCCTCTTGTCAGGGTACGGAGCTGAGGGAACAGGAAGCCCCTCTCTGGAGTAGCCGTTTAGGGGCTTGTTAGTGGGTGGCCGGAGACTTTCATTCATTTGTGGCGCAGTTGTGCTGGCAACATATGGAATGGCTCCCTGCGGGCACCTGTTTTTTTTACCTCACCGGACAGTGTGCTAGTGTATGGTCAGTAATGGCAGCACACCTGTCCTGCACCGGGAGGGCAGTAAATCCTACCCTCTGAGGTGAATTGGTTGGGAGGGTGGGGCCGCAGCTCCTGTGCTCACGGATCTCAGGCGCGGAGCATGTGCTGGCTTTTGCACACGTTGCCAAATGGCTTCCCGTTGCCCTTATAAGGAGAGGCCCCATATAGAGCTGATAGGGCTTCTGGCACAGACCTCGTCAGGCCCTGTGCACTGCACACCGGGTAATAAGGTTACGGCCATAGGCTCGTGTTGCAGTGCTCCTGGCGGTAGTCATAGGGAGATTTATTACCTCTGCAGTCTCTGGAGCAGGCTTCCATTGATTGCCGGACACTATTACTGGTGAATCCTCTTGTGAAGGACACCAGGTTTGTGAGGCAGCCTGTCAGTACTGAGTGACCTCTGGTGCTGCTCACACTAGTGAATATATGCACAAGTATCTGATAGGTGATGTAGTGTCCTCCAGTCCTCTAACAAAGCCGGCTGGTGGAATATTTAGATGTCTGCCTAAGGAATTGTGGTGGAGCACGGTGAAATAATGACATAATCATAGACTCACTGCTCTAGCTACCCATTGGTCAAATTGGCTCAGTCAGAAGCTGGCATCTCTTCATTGTCATGGCAGACCTAATACTAGTGATGTGGTGGTTGATAAGAGAAACCTGACATTTGGGAAAATGCCATGGCTGCTTGCGCAAAAGCATTTGGCTCTAGTGACTGTCAGTGATTCTCACTATTACAGCATGGTAACCTCTGAAAAGTAGTGGCTTGGGGAACTCCTAATACCATTCCTGCCTCAGAGGCTCCGTGTAGTGACAGGTGAAGCATTCTATAATTTCTACATCAGAGAAGCTCCGTGTAGGGCAGAGATCTCAAACTCGTGGCCCTACAGCTGTTGTAAAACTACAACTTCCATCATGCCAGGAGAGCCTACAGCTATTGGGGCATGCTGGGAGTTGTAGTTTTGCAACAGCTGGAGGGCCACGAGTTTGAGATCCCTGGTGTAGGGGCAGGTGAAGCATTGTATTTCTACATCAGAGAAGCTCGCTGTAGGGCAGGTGAAGCATTCTAAACTCTACACAGAGAAGCTCGCTGTAGGGCAGTAAGCATTCTATAACTTCTACATCAGAGAAGCTCGCTGTAGGGGCAGGTGAAGCATTCTATTTCTACATCAGAGAAGCTCGCTGTAGGGGCAGGTGAAGCATTCTATTCTACATTAGAGAAGCTCGCTGTAGGGCAGGTGAAGCATTCTATTTCTACATCAGAGAAGCTCGCTGTAGGGGCAGGTGAAGCATTCTATTTCTACATTAGAGAAGCTCGCTGTAGGGGCAGTGAAGCATTCTATTTCTACATTAGAGAAGCTCGCTGTAGGGGCAGGTGAAGCATTCTATTTCTACATCAGAGAAGCTCGCTGTTAGGGGCAGGTGAAGCATTCTATTTCTACATCAGAGAAGCTCACTGTAGGGGCAGGTGAAGCATTCTATTTCTACATCAGAGAAGCTCAGTGTAGGGGCAGGTGAAGCATTCTATTTCGACTCAGAGAAGCTCTGTGTAGGGGCAGGTGAAGCATTCTATTTCTACATCAGAGAAGCTCTGTGTAGGGGCAGGTGAAGCATTCTATTTCTACATCAGAGAAGTCTGTGTAGGGGCAGGTGAAGCATTCTATTTCTACATCAGAGAAGCTCTGTGTAGGGGCAGGTGAAGCATTCATATTTCTACATCAGAGAAGCAGTCAGAAGCTGTAGGGGCAGGTGAGCATTCTAACATTCAGGAACAGCAGGTGAAGCATTCTATTTCGACCTCAGAGAGCTCTGTGTAGGGGCAGGTGAAGCATTGTATTTCTACATCAGAGAAGCTCGGTGTAGGGGCAGTTGAAGCATTCTATAATTTTCTACATCAGAGAAGCTCTGTGTAGGGCAGGTTTAAGCATTCTATAATTTCTACATCAGAGAAGCTTGGTGTAGGGGCAGGTGGAGCATTCTATTTCTACATCAGAGAAAGCTCGCTGTAGGGGCAGGTGAAGCATTCTATCTCTACATCAGAGAAGCTCGGTGTAGTGACAAGTAAAGCATTCTATTTCGACCTTAGAAGCTCAGTGTAGGGGCAGGTGGAGCATTCTATCTCTACATCAGAGAAGCTCAGTGTAGGGGCAGGTGGAGCATTCTATCTCTACATCAGAGAAGCTCAGTGTAGGGGCAGGTGGAGCATTCTATCTCTACATCAGAGAAGCTCAGTGTAGGGGCAGGTGGAGCGTTCTATCTCTACATCAGAGAAGCTCAGTGTAGGGGCAGGTGGAGCGTTCTATCTCTACATCAGAGAAGCTCAGTGTAGGGGCAGGTGGAGCGTTCTATTTCGACCTCAGAGAAGCTGTGTAGGGGCAGTTGAAGCATTCTATAGTTTCTACATCAGAGAAGCTCAGTGTAGTGACAAGTAAAGCATTCTATTTCTACCTTAGAGAAGGTCGGTGTAGGGGCAGGTAAATGCTGACCACTAGGCTTAAAATGTCATGCCTTCTGGTTCTTTGAGAGCTGTCATATGGTCCATAGACACAATGGACAGGAGGGGATCTCCCTAACTTCTATGGGAGTGTTCTGTAGGCATGTTCCGTGACCTGTGCAGAGGACAGAAGGGAGCAGATAAGCTGTGATATCACTTATTGTGAATGGTGGATAATGCGTTATCTATACAGAAGTGATATGTCATTGTAATTCTGCCTATAATAATTTGATGGCTACTGAAAATACCTGTACAGAGCCATATTCTGACTCTCAACATTAGGCCTAGTGGTCAGTGGAAAAACTGCACAATTCTTTTATTTTTTAATTTTAAAAGGAGTCGGTCACCTCATTTTCACCACTATAACTAACAGTATTGCCCCACAGAAGATTGCATACACATCCCAGACATACCTGTGTGCACTTTGTGTCTGTATTCCATGTTCAGGAAAAGCACTTTTATTCTGCAGGAAAACAGATCCCAAGTGCCCGGCTGAAAGTGAAAGTAAAAACGGCTTTCTCTCCTGACTCGATTTCTAACAGCTATATCTTCTGATATACTGGATATATTACGCTGTGATTTTGGTATTATTTTAAAGCTTTAATGCCCGATTTCAAAGAAGGTCAGAACCATTTTTCTATCTGCTACCAATCCCAAGATATGAGCAGCTAAAGAAGCCCTCCCCCCTTCAGTCTGGTTTGCTTTGGGCACTTGCAGAAGCAGAGCTGGGCACTTGGGAGCTGTTTTCCAGCAGAATAAAAGTGCTTTTCCTGGACATATAATACAGACACACAGTGCACAGAGGTATGTCTGGGATGTGTCTACAATCTTCTGTGGGGCACTGCAGTTGGTTATATAGGTGAAAACAGGTGAAAGACTCCCTTTAAATTATACAGATATAAAAAAAAAAATAATGGCTAATTTAGTAATAAATGTACTGGAGTAAAGTGGGAACATCAGGCATTTTCTTACTATCATGTAAGTATCAGGCTACTTTAAACCACATTTATTGGAATACAATTTCTGAAATTTCTGACATTTTCTGTAAGTAAATATGCAATGTACTGTGCATTTAATAAGTGGAAAACGCCATTATACCATAAATAATTTTAAGAAATCTATGAATTTGTCTTCAGAAAGTTAGAAAAGCTATATTTATGCAGAATCATGTGCATGTCTAACTCTGAATAAAAGAAACGTTTAAAAAGTGTATTTGCTATAGGTGTAACTATAGCCAGAGCACAAGAACACTAACTTTTTGTGGGGATAAACAATATAGTGGGTCATTACATGTGGAGCTATTATAGATGCCTTTATTGAGATTTATGCTGTTTTAATTTTCTTACACTAGGTGGTGGGAGCCTGCTATGGGGCCCTATGAATGTTATTCATCTGGTAGCTGCTATATTCAGTGCTTGTCATAAAAGGGTTATCTGGGAATAAATAACGTTTGACAGGTGCCTGTAGCCGGTCTCCGCCATGTGAAGATTCATACTTACCTGCTGTCCGCAGCTCTGCCCCTGTCTACCAGGGTTTTACTTCCTCTCTGTCATGGACATGGTCATCTGCTCCGACTCTGCATGGGAGCCGGCCTCAGGACCAGAGCGGTGGGAAGCAGGTAAGTATGTTTCTTTTCATAGCAGAGGCAGGCTGTGGGCACCTGTGAAGTTACTTATTCCCGGACAACCCCTTTAATGTTGTCTTCCTGTTCTGTCTAGCAGCTCTGAGATGACTGCAGCCGTGCCCAGGGGTAAACTTCCTCCAACAGTCGTTAGAGAAGGAACGTACTATTGAGCATGTGCAGCGCAGTTTCAGGTATTGTAAGTAAGGGCTTTGGCGTAGCTCCACTCTCTATAGTATAAAGACAAGAGGTGAAAACTGATTATCCCCACTAGAACATCTTGCTGATCACTGTTTATAGTATAAGGACAGGAGAGATGAGAACTGATTATCTATCACCACTAGAACACCCTGCTTATCACTCTTTTCTATTAACATTTCTATACTTTTGTAAAATTTGTATGAAAGTTAATACATTCATCATTAGATTATTTAATAGATAATGTTTTTTAAGCTGGATTCAGTACACTTTGGCTCCATTGGGCTTCTAAAATTTAGAAACGGTTATAGAAAAGTTTTACGTTGAGGTCTTCTTTTCTGATCTTCTTGAATCCTAAACTTGCGCAGTCTGTTGCTGTAAAACATGGGTATCCTGACTTTGGAGTTACAAGGTTGATGAGTCATTCTTTTCATCAATGACCTTAATGTCCATCCCATTGAAAGGTACTCTCCACACTCACGAGTATCAAAGTCAATTTGTCATTTCCTGTTGTGCTGTACACCATACTGCATGGCTTTTCATACCAGGATGTAAATATGAACTTTCCTGGTTTTCAGCTGCTCCTATAAAACAAAGTATTTGTAAATTTCTTTAGCACAGTCTCTTAACCCCCCCTTCCATCCTTTTGATATGTGAGGGGATTGCAGTTCTATTCACAATCCTAAGGTCAGGTTTCACAACCTTTTTTCCTGTGGTTTCAGGGAAGTCCATAACCTGGTCTCAGAGGAGCTTTGACACGGAGACCCCCTCTCCTCACTGGTCTGCCAGTGATTGTATAAGGTCATTAGCCTTGCTGGTTGTTTGGTACAAGAAGTCTTGGGCAGTCCATTACCTTTAAAGTCCACCCCCAGATGTCATTTACCTACCATAACCCCTGCATCAGATGGATTAAATAAAACAAATGAATGTCCCATTATAACTTTGTCGGTCCAACACTGTTTTTAAATAACATTGCCTATAGAACAGTCGAGGACCCCTGTCAAAGTATTAAAAAAAAAAACTTACATTTTTTTTTTTTTTTTACCTACTTAACTGTCCCATATTAAGAAATACCAGTATCACACTTTGGGTTCATTGAAAATTATGACACTTTAAATGAAAAAAGAATACATTTAGCAGTTGACACTTCATGGTGGTCCTCATCTTTATTCTTAACACATTAAATAAGTGTAATGTTCAATGGTTTTGTCACAAGATAATACTGTAACATGTATTGCAGTGTTGGGTATTCACATTCTGAGTGACTGGGGTCCTCCCTCTCTATCACCCTAACAACAAGAAGCGTATTTATTACCTGGATCCCACTTCTGACACCATATGTTTTACAGTGAATTCTGGGATCCGGGAATTAAAGTTACCACAGTCTTGTACAGAGCATGCATAGCAAAACAATGCGTCATGAGTAGGCTGCACCATTCCAACTGCTATTCTCCCCAGTGTGCAGTACACATGTGCTGTGAGTTAACTGCTCAGGAATGTGGCCTGGTGGTCATCTGACGTAGGAGACTTTTTATGTGCTACCTAGCTAACCAACGTGCAACATTTAACAAGTAATAATTGAGAGAGAACCAATAAGAATAGCTAAAAAAAAAAAAAAACCTAACAAGTGTCTTGCAGTGTGAATAAAGTAAATAAAGAGCCATGTCACAATAAAAGTCCACTTAAATGTATAAAATGTGTTTTCACTTCCCTGTAGTTATTTTACCATACAGCAGTATTTGTCAGCGGTGGTAACTTACTGCTCCCAGACTTCTTACTGATGATCCTTTGGATAGATCATCAGCATCTGATTGATGGGTCAGACACCAGGGACCCCTGCTCATCAGCTGTTTGAGAAGGCAGCAGTGCTCGCAGTGGCGCTGCTGCCATCTCTCTATTTCCCGTGGGCCCAGTGATGTCATGACTATTTTGACTGACCTGGGTGCGGCTCAGCCCCATTCGCTTCAATGGGGCTGAGCCGTGCCCAGGCAAGTGATGTTGTCATGTCACTGGCCTGTGAGAAGGCTGCTGGTGGGGGTCCTAGCTGTTGGACCCCCACACATCAGACGGTGATGATCTATCCAAAGGATAGATGAATTTTATAAAGTGTTGAATCCCTTTAATAGTATGATACTGATGAACAGATGACCTAGCCTCCTTACATGTCTTCAATTGATTGGCAATTGTCATTAGCAGCAGCTCTATGTGTAACATGGCATTATGGTGGTTATGCCGTGTAACTTTGTCATACTTAAAGGGGTGTCCACTCTATTACTGTTAATAGCCTATTCTGCAGTAACCAGCTCTGTCCACTACACAATGACACAGCTCTGCCACTGGAACTACTTTGAAACAGCTCATCAGCCAGTCAGATATTGATGTCCTTAAAGGGAGTCTGTCACCTCATTTTCACCCATATAACTAACAGCAGTGCCCCATAGACGATTAGACACATCCCAGACATACATGTGTGCACTGTGTGTCGGTATTACATGTTCAGAAAAAGCACTTTTATTCTGCAGGAAAACAGCTCCCAAGTGCCCAGCTGAAAGTAAAAACAGCTTTCTCTCCTGACTCGATTTCTAACAGCTATATCTTCTGATATACTGGATATAATGCTGTGGTATCAGTTTAAAGCTTGGAATGTCCGCTTTCAAATAAGGTCAGAACCATTTTTCTATTTGCTACCAGTCTGAAGATATGAGCAGCTAAAGCAGCCCTCCCCTCTTCAGTCTGGTTTGCTTTGGGCACTTGCAGCAGCAGAGCTGGGCACTTGGGAGCTGTTTTCCTGCAGAATAAAAGTGCTTTATCTGGACATGTAATACAGACACACAGAGCACACAGGTATGTCTGGGATGTGTATGCAATCTTCTGTGGAGCACTGCTGTTAGTTATATAGGTGAAAATGAGGTGACAGACTCCCTTTAAGTCTGCTGCTCTAAACTAGATTGGAAATTCTTGTGTTCTTTAGACCTGAAATACATATTTTTACTTGAAAGGTTTTGCAGACCGCCTGGGTTACGAGTAAGGAGGATGAGTGCTGTCATTCATAAACGAGCCTGTATGGCAAGTTTGTGCTATTTTCTCTCGTTGCATTGTCTTCAGTGCTGTGTACTTATTCTGCTAGGCGACGATAAAGCTACACATGCCACGTTATTTTTTACCAAAGGCATTCAGAGGCCACCATACCCTTTTGTTGCCCTAAAATCTGGCATTGTGTAGTTTTGCGTGGGAAGGTTGTGGGATCAGAATCACTGTTCAGTTCTGTTATACCCCCCATACTGTACTTTTGCCTTCCCGTGAATATCTGCACCTCTTTAAAGGAGTTGTCTGGTCAACTAGAAATGGCAGTATTGTGTCCACATCATAGGAAATTCTGACCTCCTCAGACTATATTATCAGTGTTGATCCTGTGATCTCTTCTCCAGCTTGCCCCACCCCTTCAGATGCAATGCGCTGCATTGGTTACATATATACATTGCACATTCTGGCGCACTACATGAACTACATTTATTATTCAGAAGGCTACATCTTGCCACAGGTCTAAACACCAGACACTTTCCAATCATGTTACCAGAGCCAATACTGATAATATATTCTTATGGGCGAGAGATTTTGCTGTGAAGCCAACCTAACATCCTATGTTGTCTGACCGGACAGCCCCTGTGCAGTTGTGCTCTTCTATCTTCTGTAGCAGATCTTTAAAGCATTTGTATCATTTTCACTCTTATGTTTCAGGTTTGAGTGGGACAAACTTTTGGAGAATGTCCATTGTTTGATCATAAGTGTGACAAAAACTGACAAGCAGGAAGCTTATGTACTCAGGTAATGTATCTACTGCATCTGTCTGAAATCTATGAAACCTTTTCTTGTTCTTGGCACCCAGCCTTTCATCATAAGCATACACAATACATTAGTCTTTATTAATGAACCTTGAAAGGGAGCTATTAGTAATACATGGTCCTGCTGCCTGAGCGTCTTTGGGGCCAGCAGATGTTGCCATGGAAAGCACACTGGTAGTAGTGACCCTGCAGTGTCCTCCAAGGGAAATGATTTCTTATATGGCACCCTCTTAAAGAAAGTCTGTTACCATGAAATGCAGTGCAGTCTGCAGGCGGCATGTTATACAGCAGTAGGAGCTGGGCTGATTACTATAGTTTTGTAGATAAAGATTCAGCAATAAGTCTCTGCTCTTTCTGTATTCATTTGTACATGGGTCATCGATCAGTAACTGAGAATTCTTTGTTTACATAGATAGCGGTTAGTCACTAAGAGAGCTCCTGTGTACAACTGAGCTCAGAAACAGCAGAGATATAAATGTATACATTTCAAAACTATATATCAATCTGTGCCCCCCACTCTATAACATGCTGCTCGCAGATTGGACTGCATTTTTGTTCTCTAAAAAAGTCTGCTTTAGGGTTCATTCACACGACCGTATTTTGTTTCCGTGTCCGTTTTTTTTTTTGCGGACCGTATGCAGAACCATTCATTTCAATGGGTCCGCAAAAAAAACAGAACGTAAGAAAGATAGAACATGTCCTATTGTCCGTTTTGCTTACAAGGATAGGCATTGTTACAATGGATCCACACACAAAAAAAACGGAAAAACAGATGCCATATGGAACCTCATTCGTGTTTTTTTTTTTTTTTTTGTTGATCCGGAATTTGCGGACCGCAAAACGCATAGTCGTGTGAATTAAGCCTAAGGGTACATTCACACGACCGTATAATTTTATCCACATCCGTTCCGCATTTTGCAGAATAGAGACGGATCCATTCATTCCTATGGGTGAAAAAATGTGCGGACGACATTCAGTATGTTGTCCGCATCCGTGTTTCCGCAATTTCTAGTCCGCAAGAATATAAAGCTTGTCCTACTATTGTCCGCACAGATCGGTCTGCAGCCCCATTCAAGTCTATGGATCCGCAATTTGTGGATGACATACGGAATGGTTTCCGCATGTTATCTGTTTTTTGCGGATCCGTTTCTGTATAATTGAAGGCCTTGACAACTATGATTTTTTTTTTACCTTCCGTTTTTTGCAGACCGTAAAAAATGGAACACATACGGAAGCCATTCACACGGTTTAGTTATTTGCGGACCGCAAAACGTAAAGGATTCCACACGGTCATGTGAATGTACCCTTAGACTGCTCCTTTGCACAGCATTCAGTGACTATCTGTGTACACACTTGCTCAGAGAATGCTATTAGTCACTGATAAGACTGATCTGATTTATGGCTCTATGAACCTTCAGGAAACTCATAACAATATTCTAGCATGAAAACTGAGCCTTCTTGTTGTAGCTATCTAGATACAAGTGCTGAGAGAAGAGGGCCACGAGATTTGCCATCTATGGTCCTCAAATAAGCCGTTTTGGCCACTGTTTGGATGCAGTTTTATCCGCTGGATTGTTGGAACCTGATAAGATTCCTTTGCATGCATCCGCTGGTTATATAGAAAAATTATAATCTAAGACTGCAATAATAGAAAGTTGAGGTACACGTCCTAAATGTATTCATCCATTTTATTTACACAGTGAGAGTAGCATGTTTGTCTCCAAGAGACGTTTCATTTTGAAGACATGTGGTACCACCCTCTTACTGCAAGCACTGGTTCCCCTGTTGGAGCTCGCTAGGGAATACTGTGGGTTTGATGACATTCAGGTAAGTTAACTTTTTCACTGTAGTCTCTACTGTTTTGCTGGAATGATGGTCGAGTGTGCGTGCTGCTGCCCCACTCAGTCTGTCGGACAGGCAATGCTGGGAAATGGCCTTTAAGAAGACCTTTTATTAGTTTGTACTTTCTAAAATCAATACCTCACGTTGTAAGGCAACATTTGCCAAGAATTTTTTTTTTATATTGATGCACTGCTCCATTGCCCCGCTCTGCCCCCTGTTCTGTTTTGGTGTCCTGTATGCTAATGAATAGCATCGGTACAGGGAGGAGGAGACGCCACTGAGAAGCGTGGCCGTCGCCTCCTCCTTGTACCGATGCTATTGATTAGCATACAGGACACCAAAACAGAACAGGGCAGTAGAGCAGTGCATCAGTTAAAAAAAACGCAATTACATCCCCTAATCTTGGCCTGCCATGTGAGGTATTGCTTTTAGAAAGTATGAACTAATGAAAGGTCCTCTCTAAAAATGCAGCAGTACGTTTCGAGTAGATTCAGTGTTGTCACTTATTGCCAGGTTTTATTTACCTGACTGCATTAGTGGCATCAAGTCATGTGGTCCCAGTGGTGAACTGAAAAGGTATGATGACCTTCCTGGGGCTGTCAGCAGTGTTTCTAGGATTAACTGATTACAGAATCCTTTTTAATGTCTGTATACAACGCATGTACATATACAGTGTTTATCTTGATAATCATAAGACATTAAATAAACAATTGCAGCAAACTAACTTCCAGTTGCTTTTGTTCTGTTAAGTGTCACGTTATTTCTTGCTGCATCTGTCTATTTAAAGGGTTTCTTTACCTTTTTCTTTCTGATATAACCTTTGGATAGGTCATCAGCATCTGATTGGTGGTAGTCTGACACCCTGTTTGAGAAGGCAGTGGTGCTTGCAGTAACAATGTGGCCTTCTTGCTGTTTCCCTCAGGCCAGTGATGTCACAAGTATTTCACTGGCCTGGGTGCAGCTCAGTCCCATTCTCTTCAATAAGGATGAACTGCGCCCAGCCCACGTGACAGTCACAATGTCACTGCAAGTGCCGCTGCCTTCTCAATCCCCGACCAATCAGATGCTGATGACCTATCCAAAGGATAGATCATCACTAAGAAAAAAGGTGTAGAATCCCCTTTAAGACATAATTTTAAAAGGGTTGACTCATGAAGTCAGATCCTATCCATATTGTCTATTATGCCTCTGAGATAACCCTATTTAAAGGCTATGTACACCTTTGGGGGCAATTTTTGTTTGATTGCATTTTACTCATTTTTGGCTAAAAATATTTTCAATTGACCTTTATTAGAAATATTGAGCCATTCTGTCACAAAGGGTTAACACTTTCTAGCTGTGTGTTTGTGCCGGTCATCTAATAACCCTCATCTAATAACCCTCGTCTCTAAACTACTAAGCGGTCATAAACCTCATAATGTCAGAGAAGAGATAAGGAGTCAGTCAGCTCCCCAGATGACGAAAAAGACAAAATCCACAGGCTGCTGCTACAGAATGTCAGCTCTAGGATTCCATATTTTTAATAAAGACCAATTGAAAAAGTGATTTAGCTAAAAGGAAGTACAATGCAATAATAATAAAAAAACATTGCCCCCAAAGGTGCACATAGCCTATAAGGAAACTTGTGTGTTAATGTGTCAAATGTCTTTTCTTATGTGACACTTTTTTCCATTTTGCAGAACTTCTTTTATTCACGAAAAAATTTTATGAAACCAGACCATCAGGAATACCCACACAGAAATTTCCCAGGAGGAAGTTGAATTCCTAAACCGAAAATTTTTCCAAGTATGTGGAATAATTCAGCCTCTTTCTACCTCATTAATAAATTATAATATATATATATATATATATATATATATATATATATAATATATATTATATATATATTATATATATAATATACATACATACATACATACATACATAACACACACACATAGACACACACACCACACACACACACAGCACACACACACACCACTGATTGGCTGGCAATTTTAAAAACACCACACCATTCTTTCCCCTCTTAGGCTGAGTTCACATCAGTGTTCAGCCTTTCAGTTCTCCTGCTCAGTTATAGAAGCAGAAGACCGGAGAGGATGGATACATCACATAGCTGAGCCGAATGGAGACTACGGACTCTATAGGCTATAATGGGGTTCGTTAAGTTTCCGCTCAAAGGAAGATTTTTGAAGCGGAGACAAAAGTCCTGTGTGCACAACTTTTGTCTCCGCTTCAAAAATCTTCCTCTGAGCGGAAACCTAACGAACCCCATTATAGCCTATGGGGTCCGTAGTCTCCGTTCAGCTCAGTTATGTGCCGGATCCGTCCTTTCCGTTCTCTTGCTCCTAGAACGGAAAGGCTAAACGCTGATGTGAACTTGTCCCTGTCTGTATTTTAGCCTGCAAAAATACCCGCTGCCGGTTATTAGGGGACCTGTCACCAGAAAATGCAGTGCAATCTGAAAGCACCATGTTATCGAGCAGGAGGAGCTGAGCAGAAACTTGTCATTTATACATTTATATCTTTGGGGGGGGTTTTTTACTTCTTGGGAACAGCATCCGTACAGTGATAGTATACATGGAGAGAGCGGTCAGTCACTGGTAACACCTCCCTGTACTGATAGCACTTCATAGGGCTGCAGAGGTGCATGTGAAAATACGTTTTACTGAACAGTTTCCCACAAAACTATACATCAATCTGCTCAGCTCCTCCTGCTCTATAACATGCTGCCTGGTGACAAGTCCTCTTTAAGGTACCATCCCCCAAAATTTGTAATGGGCTGTGTGTGCCTTGGCCTCTTTCAGTGGAGTGCATGTATCTGAAGAGCCATATATCTAGGAAACATGAGTTCCTGCAGCAGGGTTGAGCATAAGTTATGTCGTGATAACTGTTTATTGCTGCTTAAAAATTACTATAAAAACCCAATGATCACACTGGGATCCTCTTGAAGCTGTTCTGTCCAATAGCCCTACCTAAGGCGATAAAATATAAATCTTCATGTGCAAACGAAGTTTGGTCAAAGGAAGTAGCTTTCTCTAGCTGATGGGCAACTTGGCACAAATGTAGCCCCATTCATTCCTTCCTTTAGTTGGTAGCTTGTTGATAAGGCACTAGAGGAAAGCACAGTATATGACGTGTGTTTCTCTTTTCAGATGGTGCAGCTTATTGCATGGGACGCATGAATTCTGATTGCTGGTAAGTGTGTAACCCTATAGAATAATTTGTCCTGATCTGATGTGTTTAGAAGTTTCTGAGTGCACCCGCACTCAGATATGCCCCCATTGTCTATGATGAGACAACCCCTCTAACTGAATGTAATAACTTATACTTAGTGATCTGTTTCTTAATTCATATGCATATGGTAGTTAAGTACACGGAGGGGCTCTGTGCACCCTTGCTTCTCCTGCTTCCTCTCCTTCCTGATTGACAAGACTAGATCCTCTGCATGGTCATCTCGCCTGGCCCTGTCACTCAAGAAAAGGGAAGGGCTGGCAGAGAAAGCAGCTGGAGCAAGGGTGCACAGAGTGCACTTAAAGGGAGTCTGTCACCTAATTTTCACCTATATAACAGCACTGCCCCACAGAAGATTGCAGACACATCCCAGACATACCTATGTGCACTGTGCCGGGTTCAGGACCCGACTAGAGGGACGGCCATACTGGACTTAGTATTAACCAATAGACCTGACAGAACAACAGATGTGCAGGTTGGGGGACACCTGGGAAATAGTGACCATAATATAATAACCTTCCAATTGTCATTCAAAAGAGTGTTTCTTCAGGGAGGAACAAAAATACCAAACTTCAAAAAAGCTAAATTTAGCCAACTAAGAGAGGCCATAGGCCTAACTAACTGGGACAAAGTCCTCAAAAATAAAAATACAGCCACAAAATGGGATATTTTTAAAAGCATCCTAATATCTAATTGTGAGAGGTACATACCTTATGGGAATAAAAGGTTAAGGAACAAGAAAAAACCAATGTGGATAAACAGAACTGTAAAGAAAGCAATAAATGACAAACAGAAAGCATTTAAATCACTAAACAGGAGGGGAGCGAGGAAGCATTGAAAACTACAAGGAAAAAATAGAATATGTAAAAGACAAATAAAAACAGCCAAACTAGAGACCGAGAGATTAATCGCCAAAGAAAGTAAAACTAACCCTAAAATGTTCTTTAATTATATAAATGGTAAAAGTATAACCTGAAGGTGTCGGCCCCTTACAGAGTAATGAGGGGGGAGTTGCAGAGAGCGATGAGGAGAAAGCAAAGCTACTAAATATCTTTTTCTCCACTGTATTCACTGAGGAAAATAAACTGTCAGATGAAATGCAGAATATAAAAGTAAATTCCCCATAAAAGTGCCCTGTCTGACCCAGGAAGAAGTAGAGCTGTGTCTTAAAAAGATTAAAATAGACAAATCGCCAGGACCGGATGGCATACACCCCCGTATCCTAAGAGAATTAAGTAATGTCATCGCCAGACCCTTATTTCTGATATTTAAGGACTCTATACTGACAGGGAGTGTTCCACAGGATTGGCGCATAGCAAATGTGGTGCCAATATTCAAAAAGGGTCCAAAACAGAGCCCGGGAACTATAGGCCGGTAAGTTTAACATCTGTCGTGGGTAAACTGTTTGAGGGTTTTCTAAGAGATGCTATCTTGGAGTACCTCAATGAAAATAAGCAAATTACTCCATATCAGCATGGCTTCATGAGGGATCGGTCATGTCAAACCAATTTAATCAGTTTCTATGAGGAGGTAAGTTCTAGACTGGACCGCAGCGAATCAATGGATGTCGTATATCTGGACTTCTCCAAAGCATTTGACACTGTACCACATAAAAGGTTAGTATATAAGATGAGAATGCTTGGCCTGGGAGAAAATGTCTGTATGTGGGTAAGTAACTGGCTCAGTGATAGAAAACAGAGGGTGGTTATTAATGGTACATACTCAGATTGGGTCACTGTAACTAGTGGGGCCCTATTCTCTTCAATATACTTATTAATGATCTTGTAGAAGGCTTGCACAGTAAAATATCAATTTTTGCAGATGACACTAAACTGTGTAAAGTAATTAACACAGAAGAGGACAGTACACTGCTACAGATGGATCTGGATAGACTGGAGGCTTGGGCAGAGAAGTGGCAGATGAGGTTTAACACTGACAAATGTAAAGTTATGCATATGGGAAGGAATAATGCAAGTCACCAGTACATACTGAATGGTAAAATATTGGGTAACTCTGACATAGAAAAGGACCTAGGAATTTTAGTGAACAGAAATCTAAGCTGCAGAAACCAGTGTCAGACAGCTGCTGCCAAGGCCAATAAGATAATGGGTTGCATCAAAAGAGGCATAGATGCCCGTGATGAGAACATAGTCCTGCCACTTTACAAATCACTAGTCAGACCACACATGGAGTACTGTGTACAGTTCTGGGCTCCTGTGAACAAGGCAGACATAGCAGAGCTGGAGAGGGTTCAGAGGAGGGCAACTAAAGTAATAACTGGAATGGGTGGACTACAGTACCCAGAAAGATTATCAAAATTAGGCTTATTCACTTTAGAAAAAAGACGACTGAGGGGAGATCTAATAACTATGTATAAATATATCAGAGGTCAGTACAGAGATCTCTCCCACGATCTATTTATCCCCAGGACAGTGACTGTGACGAGAGGACATCCTCTGCGTCTGGAGGAAAGAAGGTTTGTACACAAACATAGAAGAGGATTCTTTACGGTAAGAGCAGTGAGACTATGGAACTCTCTGCCTGAGGAGGTGGTGATGGTAAGTTCACTAAAAGAGTTCGAGAGGCCTGGATATATTTTTGGAGGTTAATAATATTACAGGTTATAGTTACTAGAGATGGGTCGTTGATCCAGGGAGTAATTCTGATTGCCTGATTGGAGTCGGGAAGGAATTTTTTTTCCCTAAAGTGGGGAAAACTGGCTTCTACCTCACAGGGTTTTTTTGCCTTCCTCTGGATCAACTTATAGGAAAACAGGCCGAACTGGATGGACAGATGTCTTTTTTCGGCCTTGTAAACTGTTACTATGTTACATGATCAGAAAAAGCACTTTTATTCTGCAGGAAAACAGTTCCCAAGTGCCCAGATGAAAGTGAAAGTAAAAACTGTTTTCTCTCCCAACTCGATTTCTAACAGCTATATCTTCTGATATACTGGATATAATGCTGTGATTTTGGTATCATTTTGAAGCTTGGAATGTCAGCTTTCAAAGAAGGTCATTTTTCTACCTGCTACCAATCCCAAGATATGAGCAGCTAAAGCAGCCCTCCCCCCTTCAGTCTGGTTTGCTTTGGGCACTTGCAGAGCTGGGCACTTGGGAGCTGTTTTCCTGCAGAATAAAAGTGCTTTTCCTGGACATGGAATACAGACACAGTGCACACAGGTATGTCTGGGATGTGTCTGCAATCTTCTGTGGGGCAGTTCTCTTAGTTATATAGGTGAAAATGAGGTGCCAGACTCCCTTTAACTGCTCACTTGAATGTGGAGTAAAAGTACATTTTCTCCAGAATGACGCTTGCTAAGTGAAGGGTATCATTACATTCAGCTGAGCTAGGCCCTACAAGGCATTGTGCCTGGTTTACCAGTGAATTTCCCGGTGACCTTCCCTTTAAAAAATGCCATGCATCCCTAGCCCTCCATGTGCCAGAAAGTAAAATCTGCAACAGCTATGTGCTGGCCTAGATTTGAGTTATAATTTACACTTTATGGCGTAAATGAGGCCAAGACTGTCAACTTAAGCCCCACCCATTTTTTAGGCTTTTTTTTTTTTTTGCGCAAATGATGCATGCTTCAATATTTGTAACTTTTAGGCCAGTTTTCTGGCATAAAGGCAGCGATAATATACCCATGTCGCTCTAACCAATGGGAGATGGGTGTTTCTTAGTTTGCCCCAGTCAATATATTGCGATATTTTGGATTTTGTTTCTAGGTACCTTTACACCCTAGATGTTCCAGATGGGTTTGTCATCAACCAGCCAGATCAGACACTGGAAATTTTAATGAGTGAGCTTGACCCAGAGATCATGGACCAGTTCTACATGAAAGATGGTGTTACTGCAAATGATGTCACTCGTGTAAGTTAAATGATCTAATATGTAGCAAAATTATCTCATTGCTAGCTGCTATGAAAGTGACATAATGCTGAAGGCAGCCTGTCAGAGGTCTAGAAGTTGAGCTCTGTGATATATCTAGGTTAGGTATCTATCCAGGAGGCAGTCAGTCCTATCACATCCATAAACAGTCTGCTTTCTCTGTGCATACACTGATACTATACTTACACTTTCTGATAGGATTAGTCTTATGATGTATAGGTATATATCCAGGAGGAGGCAGTCAGTCCTATCACACCCACACACTGTCTGCTTTCGCTATGTATACACTGATACTGTACTGATAGGTCTTCTGATTGTACTGTAAAAGCAGAGTAGTATTGAGCATGTGCCCTTTTTTAATGTTCAATTTCATGTACTTGTTTTTTCTTTAGATGAGTGGAATTCGTGACCTGATACCAGGTTCTGTCATTGATGCTACAATGTTTAGTCCTTGTGGCTATTCAATGAATGGGATGAAATCAGATGTAAGGATCTTTCATTGTACAGTAGTTTATTTCCAACTTGTTGTATATTCCAGCATCCTAATTCATTGTATTTTTCTTAGGGAACTTACTGGACCATTCACATCACTCCAGAGCCAGAATTTTCCTATGTTAGCTTTGAAACCAATGTCTCGCAAACTACTTATGATGACCTCATTAGTAAAGTTGTGGATGTTTTTAAGCCAAGGAAATTTGTCACCACTCTTTTTGTTAATCAGGTAAATCTATTTAAAGTTTTCTTACATTGTGAATATTTGATGTGTTATGATCCTGTATGAGGATAAATTGGGTCTTGTGAGCTCTGGGAAAGTTGGACAAGATGGGGAAATGCTATAAGAACAGTAGTCTCAAAGGAAAAAAAAACACAATGCAGTAGCACTCTTCAAACACAAATAATGTACAATAATACAATGGTCATATAAAATATTCTGGTGGTAGTGCTACACTTATTTTGCAAAATTGAGATTCTTGGCAAATCTTTTTGTACAAAATTATTTGGGCCTGTCTGCCAAACGTCAAGGCGATCTCTTTAAGATGGGAACCTAACACTAATTCCTACCTGTTATATGCCATAATGGCCACCATAAAATTCAGGGAGTGTTGGTTCCACACGCATGCTGGGTCCACTCTGCCTTTTTGGTGCCTTAAAGGCCTCCATTAAATCCAGGGATGCAGGTACCAACATGCATGCTGAGCTCACTCTATACCCCTCCTGGTGCCTCACAGCTTCCAATACATATACTAAGAGCAGGCTCAGCTTTATACTTACTCTTACTTAAAATCAGCCTATGGGGCAGACAGGCTTATCAGGAGTGCAAGACTGGCTGGAGTAGCCACAACTGCAAAAAAAGGGGGTCAGTCAGCACATGCAATGTGCAGGTGCTAGAGACATTGAGTTTTCCTTTGTGTCTCTAGCCATGGAAGCGTGCACCTGCACATTGAATGTGCTGACTGACCCCCTTTTTTTGCAGTTGTACTGATCTGGAGGTGAGGCTACTCAGCCAGTCTTGCACTCCTGATAAGCCTGTCTGCCCCATAGGCTGATTTTAATCAGAGTAAGTATAAAGCTGAGCCTGCTCTCAGTATATGTATTGGAAGTGTGAGGCACCAGGAGAGGTATAGAGTGGGCTCAGCCTGCATGTTGGTACCTGCATCCCTAGATTTAATGGAGGCCTTTAAGGTGCCAAAAATGGCAAAGGCAGAGTGGACCCAGCATGCGTGTGGAGCCAACACTCCCTGAATTTTATGGTGGCCATTATGACACATAACAGGTAGGAATTAGTGTTGGGTTCCCATCTTAGAGATCGCCTTGAAGTTTGGCAGACGGGCCCAAATAATTTTGTACAAAATGATTTGCGAAGAATCTCAATTTTGCAAAATAAGTGTAGCACTAGCACCAGAATATTTTCTATGACTATGGCAATGTTGTACGTTATTTGTGTTTGCAGAGTGCTGCTGCATTGTGTTTTTTTTCCTTTGTGTCTCTAGCCATGGCAGCATGCACCAGCACATTGGATGTGCTGACTGACCCCCTTTTTTATGCAGTTCAGCAGTTTCAAGTCATGTGCTGCTAAGGCCAGTAATTGGCTGCAGTGGTTAAGTGGGTAGAAGGAGACGTCATCACAGCCAATGAAATAAAGACCAATAGGAAACACTTGAGCTGGAATGGCGGAGGATTTAACTGCCCAGTATCCTTCTGTTGGCATAATTATTGCTAAATAAGCTTCACAACAGATTGGTTTGGAGATCAGTTCACGTAAAATAAATAAATACTTCATATAGCGATTTAGGTGTAACAATATCTTGACGGTACTTTTAACAGACCCTTTGTAACAAATTTCAATGCTTTGTTTTTAGAGTTCCAAATGTCGCACAACATTCACTTGTGCACAGAAGATTGAAGGCTTCAAGCGACTTGATCGCCAGTTCGCTCAGTTCAACGATTATAATTTCGTCTTCACCAGTTTTGCAAAGATCCAGCCACAGCAGAGTTGATTAGTAAAGATGAAAAAAAAGCGCAAAAAGAAATCAAATAAAAAAGGTGTTGGGTGCTTGCTAGCTAATGTCGCCAGGGCCAACGGTTTCCACTACCATCACCTTCTAGTTACAGGAAGCCCTGAATATAATCCTAGTATGAGTTTGAATTGTA
Organism: Rhinella marina; assembly: GCA_900303285.1. Lineage (NCBI taxonomy): Eukaryota > Metazoa > Chordata > Amphibia > Anura > Bufonidae > Rhinella > Rhinella marina. Next base: position 73,042 of record ONZH01028614.1, read on the forward strand.
ACCATTATATCAAGGCGTTAGATAACTTGCATGAACGCCCTCTCCTGTGTGTAGATATTCAATGCCACTCTTGCTGTGAAATTGAAGTGCATGTAGAAAAGATAAACTCATACTGTACTAGATTCAATAATACGTGTAAAAATGCACCTAGGTCTACCCCCAGCTTAGTTTTTCTACAGGTATCCCCCAAAATTCCAAACAGACAAGGTTTTCGTCCACACTAGCAATATTGTGGGGCCTTTACAATGCCTTGTTAACTGCAGGGTTAAATGTATGCCGTTTCATCACTGGACCATGTTTTCTGGCTATATGGAATTTATTTTTTACAAATAAAATTATTTTGCGCATAGTTTAAAAGCCTGTCTAATTTCCAGTTATGTTGTAAATTTTTTCTTTTTACTTCTCCACTTTGGGACCTCCTAAACCACGTTCTGTTCCCCATTCTGATTTGTACTGTATAACAGTATTGGCTGCAGGTGGCTTGAAACCTATGTAGTAAGAGCGTACTGATATTTTGTGCTGGTATTGGCCTGGATCTTTCTCTGTAAAAATCACAGTTCTGATTATGTGTTAACAATATGCTGTAAACCTGCCAGATCTCACCTCAAACTGAATCATTACCTTTTCATCCTGTATCCCTGTGACATTATGCATGTGATTACTGTTCTGTATTTAACAGTGCTTCCTTGTGTAAATGTAGTGGTGCTTCTTTGTTACCATGTGTAAGTTACATCATGGAGAGTTGGTGAGAATCTGGGACTGTGCTCGTCCTACTAATGGTCAATCATGGTGTAATGTGCAGACTTTCAGACATCTGGTTTAGTTAGCATCTGGAGCTCTGAAATAACACGTGTTGCTGTTATCAATGTCTTTATGTATCCTTTTTGGATATATTGCTTCCTTGTACCTTACATATTTTGCACAACACTTTTAATAGTGTTAAACTATGCTTGGTTTGAAATCGATGAATTTTGGGACACTCGTACTTCAGAATGTGTATATATACGGTTTTTAGAGAGTTGATCCTTTGCCTCTGAAAAATTGGAACTTTAGCTTTTGGTCATAGTTTTAAAACTCTTTCAGAGTGTTTGGCTTATGTGGATGATCCTGTTCTGGGGATCCTCTGGTGTCCCCAACTGTCCCACAGGTGAAGCCTGTGCTGGCCATCACTAGTGATGGTCAGATTTTAGGTTAGATTAAAGGGGTTTACTGAGATTTTTATATTGATCGTACTCCCGGGACCCCTGCCGATCAGCTGTTTGAGAAAGCAGCGGCACTCCTCTGAGTGCCTTGGCCTTCTCTCAGCTTTTCCTAGGCCAGTGACGATATTTCATCTCTCTCGTGGCCAAGTAGCAGCTCATCCCTATTCAAGTGAATGAGGTGGAGCATGATACCAAGCACAGCCGCTGTACAATATACTGCTCTGTGCATGGGGAGCTGAGAAGGCAGTGGCCTTCACAGGAGAGCCAGTGCCTTCTAAGACAGCCGATCGGCAGCGGTCCTGGGTGTCGGACACCCAGCAATCAGATATTGATTACCTATCCAGAGGATAGATCATCAGTATAAAAATCTCAAACCCTTGTAATTTATACCAGTGCCTGAATGTTACCATGGTCTTTCCCTCAGTGCCACATGTTAGAGGAGACATGACAACATGCAGGAAGGGAGTTCTGAGTGGAAAAGGCCTAGCAGCAGGTTACTTTTTTTATTACAGAAAAGTGGTTTTCCATGGGGGGGGGGGGGGGTGGTAAGGTTTAAAAAGATGTATGCTGAGAAAACATTTCACCAGATGCTGAGGAGCAGCTATCGGGAGATAAAGTGGCAGGCAGACCCTCCAGTCTGACATAAAAATGTAACCTCTCAAGTGAGTAGTGCAGTCCATTCCGAAAACTGGGTGTGCCTCAGACTAGCCAAGCACAGTGTAGATTGGGTAGTCTTGGGCTACCTGCACACATGGAGGATTACGCGCAGAAAATACGCAGTGTAATACAGTACCAACAAAGTGAATGAGAATTGACAAATCTCATCAAAATCTGCAAGTAAAATGGTGCAGAAAAACCAGGATGGCAATTCTGTTTGGAAACCTGAGCAGGTACCAGCTGCGGCTGTGATGTGGGAAAGCAGAGGCCTAGAAATAGGTGGTACAATAAATAACTAGACGAAGCATTCCCTAGATGTGAAATGTTTCAGACTGGAAGGTAGGTTTACCTTTTCCTTGCTTGAATAGTGTTTGAGTGCCTGTTCTCCAATTGGTGCTCATTTTCTGAGGACCAATCTTTGAAATGGTGGTTGTCCACATTTGTTTTAATATAGCTTGGGCTTCAATGTGTTCCCAACGTATTGTATGTCTGTATTACTTGGATGTGTCACTGACCCGAACACACAGCATCCTAGGGGTCTATGATTCTGTCAGGTTAGTTACACATCCAGGTAATACAGATGTGTGAATCCAGCATCAGTCACATTGGGTATCTTACATCCTAACTGAATGTGATCAGGAGGAGCAGGTTATGTTAGTCAGTTTTGGACTACCTCTTTTTTTTTTTTTTTTTTTGTCTAAAATATGCCTGTGAAATACCTTACAAACAAGTACATAGTAATATATACGGATGACCTGTTTGAAAGTGATGGGAGAGTTAATTGCATTTTTAGGTACTCTAGTTCAATGAGATGAGGAGCAAACTATACGTTGTTGGTTTTTGGGTAATTGAAATGTACTGAGAATATCTGTACCTCAGATCTAAATGCTTCAATAAAAATCCTTAAATTGCGTCTTTCGTCCATCTTCTTTTGTGCTGTTAGACCTCATGCACACAAGCAAATCTTTTTTTCGTACGCTATCTGCATTTTTGAGCCATTCATTTCTTTGGGGCCATGCACACTGGTATTTTTTGAAGATCTGTGTGGCCATTCTGCAAATTAAAGGAGTTATCCAGGAAAAGATCCTCAGGATAGGTAATCAGTATCGGGACCCCTACCCATCAGCTGTTAGACACTTTGCGTACTGCAGCCTCTTCCTAGACCAGTAACCTCACAGTACGTCGGTCACATTACCATTCAAGGAAATGGGTCTGACCTGCAGTACCAAGCATTGCCAGTATATGATACACGGCGCTGTCTTTGTAAAGCTGCATCACTTACCAGAGCTCCGGTGAGTACAGTGGTTCCTGAAACAGCTGATCAGCGGGGGTGCTCGGCCTAGGACCCCTGCTGATGTAATAATGATGACCTTTACTGAGGATAAGTCCACATTATTTTTTCCAGGATAACCCCTTTAATGGCGAGTAGTTATTTCTATTGATGGGAGTGAGAAACATGGAATTCACACGGAAGGTATCCATAGCTGGTGGATCTGCGGTTTGGAAAATACGGATATGGTCGTGTGCATGAGGCCTTAAATAGTACTTTTTCCTCCACCGTAGGAAAATCTTTGCCTTTATTATTCATTGAGTTGTCCTCTGTGTGTCTGGTAAATAACCAGTACATCCACCATGTATGCACCCACAGTTGCAAACCCACTCTGTCATTCATCTTTCCCAAGAACCTGAAAATTAAATTTGCTGCAGTTGTGGAGCTGTATCATATTAAATAATGCATTGCACTGAGCCATTCTGGAATCTAGGAGAGCTGACTGAAAGCCCATGTTGGGAGCTGTTTTGGCAGCCTTAGGCCCCTTTCACATGAGCGTGACGGATTAGGTCCGGATGCGTTCAGGGAAACTCACACCATTTTGCAAGCAAGTTCAGTCAGTTTTGTCTGCGATTGCGTTCAGTTTTTTCCGCGCAGGGTGCAATGTGTTTTTCACGCGCGTGATAAAAAACTGAAGGTTTACAAACAACATCTCTTAGCAACCATCAGTGAAAAACGCATTGTATCTGCCCTTGCTTCAAGATGCAATGCGTTTTTCACTGAAGCCCCATTCACTTCTATCCCTTTCATCCTCCACGACGGCATTACCATGAGAGAGGACCCGCCTCCGACCAGGAAGGGACCAGAAGGATAAATTTGACCCTCCTCCAGCCATCAGTGTCTTCCTGTCCCTTCCAGGTGGGAGACAGGTCTTTTCTTTTTTGGATACTTTTTAAAAAATTTTTCTCAGGGTAATGCCGTGATGGAGATAAGCCATGCGGTCCCTGACTTATGGAACCCACATGGAAGCCGGACTGCCTATCCCTAGTAGGGTACCTGGCGTCCTCTGCAGCTGGTTTGCCTCGGGCAGGCTGTGGGGCTTCTTCCTCCGTTGGTGCGCCCTCCAGGGAGTCAAAATGTGCGGGGGGCCCCTGTATGTTCCACGCGGCCATCCGATATGTTCGGCTCTGGCTCGGCACTGCGCGTCTATGGGCGTGCGTTCCAGGGTGGAACGCACGTTGGCCGGAACTGGAAGTATACGAACCGGAAGGCCTGTGCGTTCCAGGGTGGAACACATCGCGTTTGGCGTGCTAATGGGCGCGGGATCAAGGTGGAGGTCGCCCTCTGATCTGAGGTCTGATGGTAAGAGTATAAAATGGGGGGCTTTTGCAAGGCATTGTTGCTCTGAGTTATGAGTGAGCAAGCTGGTGCCATGGAGGTCTCTGTGAGCCAGGGTGCAGTAAGTTCCCCCATTTCAAGTGTTTCAGGATGGTAATTTGTCTGAACAAACCTGCTTACCATATGTTCTCATCAATATTTTTTCTTTCCACTCTGATGTATGTAGTGTGAGAAAGAGTGCGCAAAAGACAAAATCCCCTCCTAAAGCTGGGAAATGCGTGTTTTGTAGTGTAAATCTGAGTCCAGTACTAAAAAAATGTGTAAAAAATGTACAGACAATATAGCGAAAGATCTAGTTCCCTCAATCAGGGATGAAATTAAGGACGTTATAAAACAAGAAATGCAGGCAGCCTTTTCTGAACTTCCCCGTACTGGTCCCAGCCCCTCTTGTTCTGGGCGTAGGGAGGCTAGGGGCTTTGATTCTGATGTGTCTTCTTTGGATTCTGATTCTGACTCAGATAACGTTAGTCAGGACTCGAATGATTCCTCTGGGTCAGATGCAGAATTTAAAAGATTTCTTTTTTCCTCTGAAGACACGAAAGAATTAATTAAAGCAGTAAGGGCTACCATGAATCTGTCTGATGAGAAAGTCCAAAGAACTGTACAAGACGAAATGTATAGTGGATTAGAGCAGCGTAAAAAAACGTCTTTTTCCGGTACACAACAATATGCATGCATTGATTAAGCGAGAGTGGAAGGTCCCTGATCGCAAGCTGTTTATCCCTAGAACCATTAGGCGTAGACTCCCCTTTAATGATGAGGATGTTGAGTCTTTAATTAGTTTGCCCAAGGTTGATGTTCCCTTGGCCAAGCTAGTGAAAAGCGCCAACTCTTTACCCTTTGAAGACACGGGCTCCTTAAAAGATGCAATGGATAAGAAGGTTGATGCATGTTTAAAAAAATCGTGGGAGGCTGCCTCGGCACTCTTTAAGCCAAATTTAGCAGCTACGTCGGTTGCTCGCTCTTTAAAAATCTGGCTTAAGCAGTTAGAGGCCTTACTAAAGGAAAATACTCCATTTTATACCATTAAGGATTCCTTTCCTTTATTGATTAAGGCAGTGGATTTTTTATCTGATGCCACTGCGGAGTCAGTAAGGATGGCAGCTAGGACTACTGGGCTCTCTGTAGCTGCTAGAAGAGCCTTATGGCTCAAATCCTGGACAGGAGATGTCACTTCTAAAATTAAATTATGTGGATTGCCTTTTCATGGTAATCTTCTGTTTGGAGAAGACCTTGAGAAGATACTAGAAAAGGCGGCGGATTCAAAGAAATGTTTCCCGAAGGTTTTCGGGAAAAGGAAATATCCCTTTCGGAGATCAAAGAAAGGTGTTTTTCCCCCCTGCCAAAACAACTGAAAAAGGAAAATTCCAAAAAGGGGGCAGAGGAAAAGGGTTTATGTTTACCCCCAAGAATGCTGAGGCCTCAAAACAATGACGCCATATTTCAGGTAGGAGGAAGACTGTCATTTTTTCAGGAGGAATGGAACAAAATTTCCACAAACTCTTGTGTTCTAGACACCATGGCCCTGATTTATCACACCTTCACTCCAGAATTCTGTCTTCAAAAAGTCGCACGATAGGGCTTTTGCGACTTTTTTGCGCATTTTTTTGCGACTTTTTGCATGTGTACACAACTCACTCCAGTTTGTAATATGGGTGGAAAAGTGGGTGTGGTTAGCCATGTTAATGAGTTTCACTCCAGATTTATCATTGCGACTTTTTTAAAAAAAAGTCGCAAAATAGTCGCAATCTCACTCCAGGAGGAGGGTGGAGTAGGAAAAGTGGAGGAGCTTCTCTAGACAGAAGTGTTAGGTTTAAGGACAAGCCACATTTATCAAACAACCTGTGACGTTTGATAAATGTGGCAGAAAGTACTCCAACACAGACTGAAGCAAAACTGACTTCAAATATTTTCCTAATGATAAATTCCCCCCCATAAGTTCAGGTTTCAAAATAAAATTCAGACTTCCTCCTGCAGGAATGTTCAGGATTACTTCTATCCAGAGGTCTCCCCTTCTTCAACAAGGAATACTAGATCTTTTAAAATCAAACGCCATTGTTTCAGTACCACAAAATCAGGAAAAAACAGGTTTTTATTCAACGGTTTTCTTGGTAAAAAAAAACCCAGCGGGAAATACCGTTTGATCATAAACCTAAAATATCTAAACAGGTTTATTTACGAAAAATTTAAAATGGAGACGTTAAAGTCTACCATAAATCTCCTAAAGGAGGGGGACTTTCTGGCATCCTTAGATTTAAAAGACGCCTACTTTCACATCCCAGTCTGCCAGAACGATCAAAAATTTCTTAGTCTAGCGGTATATGTCAAGGATTCCCTAAAACATTTTCAGTTTCGGGTTCTACCCCTCGGGCTTACGTCAGCTCCAAGAATATTTACGAAAGTAATGAAAGAAGTAGTGGCCCACTTGCGAAGGTCGAACATTATAATTGTACCATATTTGGACGACCTTCTTATAGTGGGAAGCTCTTCGGAAAACCTGGAGTCCAACCTGTTCAAAACATGCCAGGTCCTATATCAGCTCGGTTGGATAATGAACTGGGAAAAATCAAGTCCAGTTCCCTCCCAGCGTCTGGTATTTTTGGGCTCCCTTTTGGACTCGACAAAACAAAAAACCTTTTTACCTCCTCAAAAGGTAGATCTGATTCAGGAGAAGGTTTGTCAGTTTCTCGGCCTTCCGTGCTGTTCAGTTCGGGAGGCCATGAAAATCCTGGGTTCCCTCACTGCCTGTATTCCGGCAGTGAGATGGGCCCAGTTTCATACTCGTGCCCTCCAATCTTGGATTCTGGAAAGTTGGAACAGGGATCTAAGCTTGTCTGGAAGACAAATTAATTATTCCTCATGTGATAAGGATCGCCCTTCAGTGGTGGCTACAAAAGGGAAATCTGCAGAAAGGGGTTCCTTGGAATCGCAAAGATCTGTTGGTAATCACGACAGACGCAAGTTCGTGGGGATGGGGAGCGCATTGCTCTCTTCTCTATTCCCAGGGTCGTTGGACGACAGATCAGTCCTTAGGGTCCTCCAACCTGAGAGAACTTCAGGCAGTGTGGGAGGCAATTTCTGCATTCAGCCAAAAATTACTCAAAAAGGATCTTCAGATAAGATCAGACAACACTACAGTAGTAGCGTACCTAAATCATCAGGGAGGAACCAGAAGCGAAAGTCTAAATCTGGTACCAAATCAAATTTTCTCTTGGGCAGAACAGAATTTACGTTCCCTGTCGGCGGTTCATCTCAAAGGGAATTTAAACATAGAGGCAGATTTTTTAAGCAGGTTCCAATTAAATTCGGGGGAATGGTGCTTAAAAACAGAAGTCTTTCTTCGCATAGTAGACAAATGGGGTGTCCCAAGCATAGACCTCTTTGCCTCGGGAAAGAACAAGAAATGTCAGAGTTTCTTCTCTCTACACCCAGGAGACGGAAACTCAGGCATAGATGCACTTGCCCAAAAGTGGAATTTTCATCTGGGGTACGCTTTTCCCCCATTACAGTTAATTCCAAAGGTCTTGAAAAAAATCAGACAGGAAAGGGCCCATGTAATCTTGATTGCGCCTCTTTGGCCCGGGAAGGCTTGGTTCCCATTACTAAAGCTATTGTCGATCCAGGGTCCCCAGGTCCTTCCATGGTGTGCAGACCTTCTAACTCAAGGTCCGATTCTCCATCCCCAGGTGGAAAGGTTACACTTGGCTGCTTGGAATCTGAGAGGTTAACGCTTTTGTCCAAGGGTCTTTCTGATGCAGTCATTAACACTATGTCAGCCAGTAGAAAATCCGTAACCTCAAAAATTTACTCCAAGATTTGGAGTAGGTTTTGCACCTGGGGTAAAGAATCGAACATATCTACTAATGTTTTTTCCATTCAGTCCGTGTTAAAATTCCTGCAACAAGGTCTTGATAAGGGATTACACCCAAATACTCTTCGAGTGCATGTTTCTGCATTAAAGGGGTTGTCCCACGAAAAATATTCAACAGTTTTCAAACCAGCACCTGGATCTGAATGTTTTTGTAATTGCATGTCATTAAAAATTTTGTATAGACACTGAGCAATTCAATAAAATGTATCTGTATAGGACCACTTAATTTCTTATTTCTTTGACCTATTCACTGAGCAGGCCGCACATGCTCAGTTTCAACTTTTAACTGCCTCCTGAGCTGTGATAGGTAGAGCTGAGACACGCCCCATGAGCTGCAGCAGAAAAGACACTCCCCGAGCTGTCAGCTTGATATAAATCTATCAGAGCCATGATTGGGGAGATCTCTGGATCCATGTGAGGTACAGGGCTGGTTCTAGCTTTGTTAAAAAGAGGTTGTCATGTACAACATGATGTCTGATTTTCATTTTTTACATTATTCGTGGGATAACCCCTTTAAGTACTGTTTTTGACACCAAGATTGCAGAACATCCTTGGGTAATAAGATTCTTGAAAGGCGCCGATAGGCTAAAACCTATGCTCAGACCCATTATCCCTCCTTGGGATCTAAACATCGTTTTGTCAGGCCTAACTGAAAGCCCCTTTGAGCCCCTTGAGGATGCCTCGTTGAGATTGTTGTCCATAAAAACGGCATTCCTGGTAGCAATAACCACGGCAAGATGGATCGGTGAGATCCAGGCTTTAAAAATTAAAGAACCCTTTTTGAGAATCTTTCTGGACAGAGTGACGTTCAGGCTTGACACTTCTTTTCTGCCCAAGGTGGTCTCGGCCTTTCACAGACAGGAGGATATTGTCTTGCCTTCCTTAATGGAAGCCATTTTGGAAGTTCATTTTAATACCTGCTCTTCATGGAAGAAACGATGAGGAATATAGATTACTTTTGTGTATGGAGCATGTCCCTGATATTAAGGCTAGGGCTACACGGCAACAAAAAGGGTGCGGTTACATTCCCTCAACATTTTTTTATAATGCTAGTCGGTGTTGCGTTGCAGCATATCAGTCACTCAAAAATCCAACTTGGATAGATTTTTTTACAACTGTTGTCACAACATGACCCAACGCGACACAATGACTATTAATATAAAAATGTTGCGCTACTTTTCTATGACGAGCAGTGGCGCAGCAAATGTTGCTGTGTAGCCCTAACCTAGTTGCTCATGGGGTTTAAGCATGAAGTTTACAGTACCAACTAAGTGAATGAGATTTTCAGAAAAAAAGCAGCATAAATTGATCTATGGTGCTGACTTTAAACAGGTTAATCATTTTCGAGGAACTTTCTGCTAGCCCTCCCCCCCATCTACCAAAACTCACCAGACCTGCAGAGAGAAGCATACTTACCTGCTGTACACTTCCAGGTTCTGGCTCCTACGGTCCCCCAATGCAGTGCTTTAGGCTAGAGCTACAAGACGACAGTTGTCGCGCGACTTCTTGTCGCACCAAAGTCGCGTGACAATTTTTATAATGGAAGTCTATGGTGGCGCACTGCGACATACTGCGACACGACAGTCGCAAAAAATCCATCTTGGATGGATTTTTCTGCAACTGTCGCGTCGCAGTCGCAGCATGTCGCTACTTTTCTATGTCGCGCGACAACTGTCGTCGTGTAGTTGTGCACTATGTGTCGCGCGACACATGTCGCCGTGTAGCCCTAGCCTTAGTGTCCGCTTTCAGTTTGGTGAGGGTGAACAACCCCTTCAAATGCTGCAGCATTTCCAGCATGAATTTCACATATGTGAACATGAAACTGTGCTGAATGCTAATTAGGTAATGGATATGAATATACTTTATTTTGCTCGTACATGGTAGATGGAAATCTATTGACTTGTGAAAGCCTCAGGCGAAGAATGCCGAGAATGTGGTCTATGCACCCAGGCTCTGGAACTTATGCAACACTACTTTTCTAGTATTCGTCAACTATCAGAAGAAAATAGAGGTATTCCCGAACAATATTTCGACTAATCCCTTGGTTGCAAATTTTGACATTTATATTGGAAAGCGCTTCATATTGGGGAACAATATTGGGGTCTATTTTAATGGCAGGGTGAGATGGTTCTACCTAATATATGCATACACCAGGGATGCCCGTCTATAGGAATGTGGATTGACAGTACCGATCTCACCTGTAAGGGAACAGTGCTTGAGAGCAACCATGCTGCCCTGGTTGCACTAGGTGCCTTATATGCGTGTTGATAAAGAGCAGAATTTCTATGCAAGGGAGCCGCGGATCAACAAAGCAAGGGCACAATTGTAATCAGGTGAGCAATGTCTATGTGGCACTGGGCTTGGTTACATAGAGCTGGTGATAGACTCATTTAAAATACAATTTCTAGATAGGTATTTCTACTGTATATTAAAGGGGTTATCCCATGAATATTGTAAAAAATGATAATCAGACATCATATAGTACATGAGAATCTCTTTCTAACAAAGCTAGAACCAGCCCTGTACCTCACATGGATCCAGAGATCTCCCCATTGATTGCTCTGCTAGATTTATATCAAGTTGGCAGCTCAAGGGGAGTGTCTTTTCTGATGCAGCTCAGGGGGCGTGTCCATGCTCTCCCAATCACAGCTCAGGAGGTAGTTGAATGATGAAACTGAGCATGTGCGGCTTTCTCAGTGGGCCGGGCAAAGAAATAAGAAAAAGAACAAGCAGCAGGTGGCGCTATACAGATACATTTTATTGAATAACTCACTAGCTATACAAAATGTTTAATTACAAGCAAGTACAAAAATATTCAGATCCAGGTGCTGGTTTGAAAACTGTAGAATATTTTTTGTTGGACAACCCCTTTCATTTCAGCATTACAGTACAATTACATTCAGTAACTGATAATGGCTTCTCTCATTGGAGTCTTCCTTTCCTTGCTCCAGCCTTCCATGAATACTTCTTTTATTACATCAGTCTGATTCCGTTACAGAAAGGTCACAAAGCATTATCAATCATGGTATGCTTCTCAAGTCCAGACCGCATGATCCCTTTCTCACACCATAGCAACCAGGTGTTTGCTGTTTTACACAGCAGACACCCAGGCTTAATGACCACGACCAGTGGTAATGTCAATCGCAGACATTTAATCCCAAATGTGACCAAGGCATCGGGGAGAAAATCTGGAGGAGTGGGTGTGTAAAGCTCCTAGCGAGGATCGGGGAAGCCGGATGGTGTGTGCGGCAACCTCGTTCCTCCTGAATCTGAGGCTGCCGCACATATGTTCCTATGGCAGGGCTCCATAGGAATATAGTGTAAGTCTCATAGATCCCAATGTTAAAGGGGTTGGCCACTTTGTTAGAACTTATTAAAACTCTAAAGAAAGCAGGGAGACAATAAACTTCCTAATATATCTTCTGAAGCAGATCTGCCTGGTTTCCTTGCTATTGGATGCCACGCCCCCTCAGTCCTGCTCTCATAGCTGCCTGTCTTGTCCATGCCTGCACTTGCACTAGTCCATGGAAGGAGTGTGCTGCTCCTGGGTCCTAAAGGCACCCTGCTTGTGTCAGAGAAGTTTCCTTCTGCTGTGACTGCAGTCCTGACTATACAGGGTTGAAGGGGCTTAGCAGAGAAACTTGTTAGAAGCTGAAATAAAGAAACTTTGCAAGAGGAAGAGAGAATGAGGAGAAGCTGTGATGGACCTCACTGACTGCAGTGATGTAGCAGAGCCAGGAAGGTCACTGATGTCATATGTAAATATGTGCCCTCTCCTTCCTGCACACTGTATATAGTGATATATGATGCCCCCAATACAGTGATATGTGATCACTTTATACTGTATATAGTGATGTGTGACCCCCTGTATACAGTAATAGTTGACCCCACCACCATACACTGTATATACTGATGTGTGACCCCCCACCACTGCATACAGAGATCTGTGAACCCCTGTACAGTGACCCCCTTTATACTGTATATACAGATGTGTGACCCCCTGTACATTATATATAGTGCCGTGTGACCCCTGTACATTATATATAGTGATGTGTGACCCCCTGTACATTATATATAGTGATGTGTGACCCCCTGTACATTATTTATAGTGATGTGTGACCCCCTGTACTTTATATATAGTGACTTGTGACCCCCCCGTACGTTATATATAGCTATTTGACTACACTCATTTTCCCTTTTTTCCCCAGATGAAGGGTAGTCATATATTCATAGATGATTGATGGGCTGTCAGCTGGGAGCAGGTCGTATGATGATAGACAGGAGGCTCCTCTGTATGTCAGCAGATCGATTTGTGCAGTTCGTGCACCTAAACAGAAATCTATGACAGCTCAGAGCTGCCATAGATTTCTGGCTTCATTTGAGTCAGAAAACTGGTGAAAATGAACATAAATTTGTTGGGGTGACTGGTCACACCCTTTAAAAAAAAAAAAAAAAAAAAAAAGCGCAGTTAAAAATTTGCAAACACATAGAGGGAGATTTATTAAAACTGCTGTAAAGGAAAACTGGCTTAGTTGCCCATAGCAACCAATCAGATTCCACCTCTCATTTTCCAAAGGAGCTTTGAAAAATGAAAGGTGGAATCGGATTGGTTGCTATGGGCAACCAAGCCAGTTTTCCTTTACACCAGTTTTGATAAATCTGTCCCATAGTTTGCAACTTTTTAGGAACAAGGGAAATGATAACTCCCCCCCCCCATTCTGTTTTTGGCTTACATCCAGTGGCACAACTAGAAATGACTGGGCCCCACAGCAAATTTATGAAAAGGGTAACACCCCCCCCCTCCTTTACTGTTGGGACTGGGGGTTCTTTATATTGCTATGTCTGTACAACAGTTATTTACTGATAACTGGGTTATTGATATTATCTAAGGGGCTCTTGTCTCTATGGGAACACAGGTGGGCGGGGAGGTCATGTGACTGCTCCTCTAGACATGCTTGCTGCAGTGCATGCTGGGATTGTTACTTTCACTTTGCAGATGCTCCTCCCACACAGCCTGTCTGAGGGAGCTCCTCCAGGGAAGTGTGTCATGGTGAACAGGTTAGATAAATGACATACAACCAGTACATGTCTCCTGAGAAATACTTCATAGTGTTGGCTATTGTCTGGGGGAACTTGGGTTTTTGATACTTAGGGTGGCCAACCCCTTTAATGCATTGGGGCGTATGAGAGAAGCAATCTGATGATTGCTTATTCAAGTTCTCAGGAACAGGAACTATTAAAAAGTGAAAAAAAAAAGTTTTAAAAATTCAAATCACCCCCCTTCCCCTAAAATATAAATAGATAAATAATTTTAAAAAATAAACACTGCTGAACGCTTTGCCTCTTCATAAACTAGGCACAGCCTTGTGCGGCACACGGGGATGTCATAGACCAGCATAGACCGGTCTATGATAAACCAGGGCCATTGAGTTTGCCACTGATGGCGATCTGTTCAGCACCCATGATCAACAGCCTGCAAACTGGGAGTTGTCCAAGTTATTCATGTTCAGTTGACTTACTACAGTGACCCATTCTCATACTTCACTGAGCATCACGTAATTTGCAATGTCAGCTTGTTTGCTTTCTATGACGAAGCTTTGTGCACCAGCCTAGCACTGCGGGAGGGAGCAGTCCTTCCTCTGTGCACAGAACGTCACTGATGTCTGATCTGTGAACTGTGCTTGTCGGAGCAATAAGACATGCCCTGGAGCACGGATCCTCACTACTGATGTCTGCCCTGTGGGAACATGCTTGTGCAATCACATACTTAGCCATCAGGCATGCACAGTTCATTCAGAAGGCATTCTCATAGGCTTAGACTGAATAAAGAGCCAGCAGAAAGCATGTGACAGTCACAGAAGATTAGTAAGCATAGATTTGTTTTGACAGTACAGAGCAGTGAATGGGAAAGGCAGTCTTTGGCACCCACAAATATTCATGAGGAAAACGTCAGAATATTATACGTCCACGCAGCTCTGCAACTGCATGAAAATAAAGGGGACAGAAGAGACTAGGTAAATGTTTAAATACACTGAGCACATGTGACAGACATGACAGAGTCTGGAGACGCCGTGGAGAACGTTCTGCTGCCTGCAACACCCTCCAGCATGACCGCTTTGGCAGTGGGTCAGTAATGGTGTGGGGAGGCATTTCTTCATGTGCTAGCCAGAGGTACCCTGACTGCCATTAGGTACCAGGATGAGATCCTCAGACCCATTGTGAGACCATGTGCAGTGGGTCCTGGGTTCCTTCTGATGCATGACAATGCTAGGCCTCATGGGGCTGAAGTGTGTCAGCAGTTCCTGCACGATGAAGGCATTGATGCTATGGACTGGCCTGCCAGTGCCAATTGAGCACAGCTGGGACATCATGTCTCGTTCCATCCACCAACGCCTTGTTGCAACACAGACTGTACAAGAGTTGACTGATGCTTTAATCCAGGTCTAGGAGATCCCTCAAGAGAACATCTGCCACCTCATCAGGAGCATGCCCATGCGTTGTAGGGAGGTCATACAGGCACGTGGGGGCCACACACTACTGAGCCTCATTTCCTTGTCTTGAGGTATTTCCACTGAAGTTGGATCAGCCTGAATTTTGATTTACATTGATCATTTTTATGTTTTATTGATCTCAATGCATTCCACAATTTAATGAATAAAGATTTGCAGCTGGAATATTTCATTAAGATCTAGGATGTGGTATTCTAGTGTTCGCTTTTTTTTGAGCAGTTAGAGAAAGAGAAGTCTTAACCTTAATACCTTTTCTTCTTTTATGATCCACTCCTGATTTTGTCTTTAAAAACTGGAATGTTTGGCCGCACCCTTAAACCTGTTTGAATCATGAAAGATGAGTAGTCTACTACCGGAGTCAGTTTCCAGACAGCCTAGTCTTTTGTGTGGCAAGCCACATACTTTACCTACACATCATTACCTTAATATTGTAGCACCATATATATCCCTTAGGCCCCATTCAGACGGCCGTATTATTGCGGGGGGCCGCCCCGCGTGTGTTCCGAACCGCTCGGAAACACACGGCCGGGCGCCCCATTCAAAATGCCTATACTTGTCCGTGCATGCGGACAAGTATAGGACATGCTTCATATGAGCCGCAATATTGCGGAATAGATACGGCCCCATTCACACGGTTGTGTGAATGGGGCCTAAGGGTACATTCACATGAACTGTCAGTTTTTTTTAAACTGACCCATTCTATTGTGTGAAGGCTGTCGATCCGTGAAAACAGGCAAAAATAGGACATGTCCAATTTTGTGATGGCTGCTATCCACTGGCGGTTAAAACAAAATGGCCTATTGTCTTCAATGGTTCTGAAAACAGCCATGTGACGACTGTCTTTCACTGTTGTCTGTCACAGTCACAGAAAAAAAGTGGTCTAAAATGGCAGAAAATGCTCAAAAACCCCAAATGCTGTTGCGCATTTATGACCGGGGAGCAAATCCTGCACATGTGGTCTGCTGCTGAACGTAATCCCCAGCAAAAATGCATACAATGGAGGATGCCTACAGCGGACCACATGTACCACAACAACATCCTACACAGGATAACCAAGTGTGCAAACAAAAATTCACAGAAAATGGTGCACTACAACGGTGAATGGAATTGACAATATATGGCTAACCCTCACACTGATGTTAAAATGAGACTTTCGCCAATATATTCTTATATCAAGAACATACCGGAGCCCGAGCACCGCGTCAAGGTATCTCAAGTGGCACGGGACCTAACGCTCACCCTACTATGGTATAGGTAATTGCAGATAAGGGCATGAAGTCCAATTGCATTCCCCGTTGTAGTGCACAATTTTCTGTGAATTTTTACTGTTGTCTGTCAGTAATATACAAACTTATGACTACATATTACAAGTTACAATAGTGTCTGTGCTATAATTAAAGGGGTTATCCCATGACTAAGGTACAGACATCACATAGTACATGGCAATCTCTTTCTAACAAAGCTAGAACCAGCCCTGTACCTCACATGGATCCAGAGATCTCCCCATTCATTGCTCTGCTAGATTTATATCAAGCTGACAGCTCAAGGCGAGTGTCTTTTCTGCTGGAGTTAAGCAGGGCGTGTCCATGCTCTCCCTATCACAGCTCAGGAGGCAGTTGAACAATGAAACTGAGCATGTGCGGCCTTCTGAGTGAGCAGGTCAAAGAAATAAGAAAAAAAACAAACAGTAGATGGCGTTATACAGATACATTTTACTGAATAACTCAGTGGCTATACAAAATTTTTAATTACATGAAATTAAAAAAGTATTCAGATCCAGGTGCTGGTTTGAAAACTGTAGAATATTTTTCGTGGGACAACCCCTTTAATATAGTGATCTTTGCTGGTCATGATTCACTGCATGCTTTCCCCAAGCAACAGTAACTCTGAAGTCATTGTCAGCCACCTCCGCGTATATACCAATAAAAGAACATACAGTAGCAAGCACTATGGTGGTGTTACGGCAGCTTGGATCCAGTTACTTAAGCAAATTACTCAATTAAAAACCTGCCCACATCTACATGTTCTTGTCCAAACAGGCACTAACCCAAGTATAACAATTAGAATGCCTGCTAATAAGACTTCTGATGCTCTGAAAGGTGATTAGTCAGCTTGGAATATGACGATGCTTACCAGCTGTATTGGACTCTCAGAAAGCACCATGTAAAGGAAACTCTACTGCAGATAACGTGCAGAGCAGTTCTGATTTAGGACTCATGCACCTGGCCGTAGTTTCAGTCCACAACCATAAGTCTGTTCCGTGGCCCAGCAAAAAAAATAGAATGTGTCCTAATCTTGTCCATTTTGCAGACAAGAATAGGACTTTTCTCTAGACAGGGGGCGAAGGCTGCATGCTCATAGCCGGGATTCGTGTTTTGCGGATCCACAATTTGCAGACCGCAAAACACGGTGATGTGCATGAGGCCTAACTGAGAGCTTTCCTAAATTTGTCATAATTTAAGACTCACTGTTAAATTGTTTTTCTTTAATGTGGTCATGTATAGGGGTTGGCTACTCCTTTAAGCTACATTCACATGACTGTGAAAAAACAGCCATTTCTAGAACCAATTGAAGTCAATGGGGCTATTCACATGGCTGTTTTTTAACAGCCACTGAATACTGGCCATCAAAAAATAGGACGTGTCCTATTTTTGGTCATTTTTACAACCACGGACAACAGATGAAATTAATGGCACTGTTAAAAATGTGTACACTGGGGGAAATTACCTTTTTAGGGGTTAACATAAAAAACAATACTCACCTCAACCACTTGCATGTATGGGGACACTAGATGCAGCAGGACCTGTGTTCCCAGCGTGATGATGTCACCACACAGGG
Source organism: Rhinella marina (assembly GCA_900303285.1). Classification (NCBI taxonomy): domain Eukaryota; kingdom Metazoa; phylum Chordata; class Amphibia; order Anura; family Bufonidae; genus Rhinella; species Rhinella marina. The sequence continues at coordinate 90,787 of ONZH01028614.1, forward strand.
ATCTACAGGTCCTGCTGCTGGTGGTAAAGAGCGAGTGTCCCCACGTATGCAAGTGGATGGGTTTTTTTAATACAAGCAGAATGGGGGCCAAAGGTTCGGCATTCTTTATACTGGGGGGCACTAATAGAGTCATTAATAGTACTGGGAGCTGATAATGTAGCATTAATAATGCTGGGCGGGCACTAATCATACTGGGGGACAGTAATGGAGGCATTAATCATACTGGGAGCACTATTGGGGGCATTTGATGTCCAGGGGCACTATGAAGGGCATTATGTATATTGAGGGCACTGCAGGGGTTTGGATAAAAAAAAAGGCAATTGAATTCATCTGTTTTAATGGCTGTTTTTTTCAGTGTCATGTGATGACAAGTGATGGCCTAGGATGTACCATCACTATTTGATTGATGGGAGGACCAGTACCACACATCCCTGACAATCAGCTGTTCTGCAGTAGCTTTAGCACTCTAGCACTCCTTAAAGTATTATATTCTTTATTTCATCTTCTTTACAAACATCTCCAACATGGTAAAAAATAAAATAAAAATTAAAAAAAATGTTAATGCGTTTCAAAAACATGTAAGGGTCTTTTTTTCCCATGTTGTAGAGATTTTTAAAGGGGTTCTCCAGGAATTAAGAAAATGAAAGTAAATATCACTTTATTATAAATATATTCCCAATTACTTTTCATTAGTTATAATGGCTTGTTTTGTCCAGGGAGCAATCATCAGGAGAAATAAAATGGTCGCCATCCTCTAGTACACACAATACCTGTCCTAATCATATAGCAGGACAAGTTACTTCAGAACACTGATCTAAAGAGCTGCCTAATCCTTCTCTCCTACCTGTCAGGGATTATGATCCTGAAAACAGCTGAGCTGATGAGATTTTCAGCTGAATCTCTGTAGGAATGGCGCTCATGAGGAGACATGAAGTACAGAGAGGAGGGAGGGGTGGCTGATGAGCAGCAGCTCTTGTATGCAGTCTCCATTACCAGAGTCTCTCCTGTCTGTCCTCTCTCTACTTCATGTCTCCTCATGAGCTCGATTCCTTCAGAGATTCAGCTGGAGATCTTATCAGCTATATTCAGGATCATAACCCCTGACAAGCAGAGCAGAGAGGAGGATGAGACAGCTCCTTACCATAGTGCTGAGAAGTAAATTGGGACAGGTTCTGTGTGTACTAATAGGACGGTGATGAAAGGTAATGAAAGGTATTTGGGGATATAGTTTATCATAAAGTAATAATTAAGTATTTTCATTTTCTTAATTCCTGGAGAACCCCTTTAACCACTTCCCGTTCGCCCGTTGACTATAAACGTCCAGGAAGTGGTTATCTATCTCTGAATGGACGTTTCTGAACGTCCACTCAGAGATAGCAGCTGCACGCTAATCGTGCAGCTGCACAGTGGGGTACCTGCTGTCAGTAACAGCAGGGTACCCCAAAGAGAAGGCAGGGACCGTTCCCAGGGGTCCCTGCCTTCTAGATCGCTGTATACACAGCGCTTGACAGATCAGGAAGCGCTATTGCGCTTCCTGTTCCGGCCCGGCAGTCACGTGATCGCCGGGGTCGGGAGAGTGCAGGAGCTGCCAGGGTCTCTCATAGACCCGATCAGCCCTGCACTGAGGCTGTACAGCATAGTATTATGCTGAACAGCCTCTCTGGGGATGTATTTCCCCTGTAACTGGGGCTATGTCAGCCCCAGTTACAGGAGAAATCAAGTGTAAAAAAATAAATAAATAAGTGAAGTTAAATGTCCCCCTGAGGTCTTGTATGACCTTATGGGGGACACAAAGTGTAAAAAAAAAAATAAAAAAAATAGAGTATATAAAAAATAAAAAAATAAAATCACACATATATATATATATATATATATATATATATATATATATATATAAAAATAATTTTCCCCCAAATATTTCATTAAAAAAGTTACAAATAAAAATAAATAAATAAAATAGACATATTTGGTATCACCACGTCCGAAACGACCGGCTCTATAAAAATATCACATGATTTACCCCATCAAGTGAACTGCATAAAAAAAATCTAATAAAAATTATGCCAAAACAGCTTTTTTTGTCGCATCACCTACCAAAAAACATAATATCAAACAATCAAAAAGTCGTATGCATCCCAAAATGGTAGCAATAAAAACGTCACCTCATCCCGCAAAAAATGAGCCACCACACAAGATTATAGCCCGAAAAATGAAAAAAAAAATGGCTCTTAAAAAATTGCAACACAAAAACATGATTTTTCTTCTAAAAATGCTCTTATTGTGTAAAATGTAAAAAAAAAACAAATTAAAAATAGACATATTTGGTATCGTTGCGTCCGTAACAACTGGCTCTACAAAAATATCACATGATCTACCCCATCAAGTGAACGGTGTAAAAAAAATATAGAAAAATGCCCCTAAACTTCTTTTTTTTTTTAGTTAACCTCCCAAAAATTAGATTAAAAAGTGATCAGAAAGCCGGATGTACCCCAAAATGGTGCCAATAAAAAGCACAGCTTGTCCCGCAAAAAATAAGACCTCACTCAGCTCAGTCCACAAAAAAATTAAAAAGTTATCACTCTTACAAACCATGACAAAAAATTCCATGTTAGAAAATGCAGATGTTGCTCCTCCCCTTCTGAGCCCTGGCGTATCCCCAAATAACAGTTTACGACCACATGTGGGGTGTTTCTGCAAACTGCAGGGGTAATAAATATTGAGTTTTGTTTTGTTGATAACCCTTGATGTGTTACAGGAAAAAAAAATGATTAAAATGGAAAATCTGCAAAAAAAGTGAAATTTTGAAATTTCACATCTATTTTGCTTTAATTCCTGTGGAATACTTAAAAGGTTAACAACATTTCTAAAACCAGTTTTGAATAGTTTGAGGGGTATAGTTTCTAAAATGGGGTCATTTATGGGTGGTTTCTATTATGTAAGCCCACAAACTGACTTCAGAACTGAACTGGTCCTTAAAAAAGTTGATTTTGCAAATTTGCAAAAATTGTGTCTAAAATTCTAAACTTTCTACTGTCCTAAAAAAATAAAATGACACTACCAAAATGATGCCAACATAAAGTAGACATATGGGGAATGTAAATTAATGAGTATTTTATGGGGCATCACTATCTGTCTTAAAAGCAGAGAGATTGAAATTTAGAAAACAGTGAATTTTTTTCAAATTTTCGTTAACTTTTGGATTTTGTTATAAATAAAATTAAAACTTATCGACTCAAATTTACCATTAACTTAAAGTACAAAGTGTCACGAGAAAACAATCTCAGAATTGCTTGGATAAGTAAAAGCGTTCCAAAGTTATTACCACATGAAGTGACACATGTCAGATTTGCAAAATTAGGCCTGGTCAGGAAGGGGGGAAATGGCCCAGATCTGAAGTGGTTAAAGAAGATGAAATAAAAAAATATTATACTTTATGGCGTTATTTTTAGTTTATCATATGTCAGCTTTAATATAATATAATATAATATTTTTAAATCAGCATTTCCTGTTAACCTACATTTTGTAAGATTGTGTCTAAAATTTCCACACAAGAGACCGTACATGGAGAACATTATCTTAATAGTCCAGACTTGGTATATGACATAGGGCAACTTACAAACTGATGAGTGAGGCTAATTGGACTGTGATCATCAGATAACTGCTAGTACTGACAGCTACCGTAAGTGCGTGAGCCATGTACAGAACTTGAGGATGACATTACAGATCGAGTGTCTCTTCTCAGAAGACACAAATAATTCACTAGGCTAAATTTAAACATGAAACTGGAGCTCTTCTAGCATTGATGTGCAGATTTAAAGCTGGATTGAGTAGTATGACATTCCACAGCTTATATTATACCCCATTCACACGCAACGGCTAAAATTCAGATGGAAAATGAACATGGAGTGGATTTTAAAATCTATGGCGTGTTAATTATTTGCACAGATTTCTCATGAAAAATGACAACTAATTCACATGTGGATCTACTAGAATATCTTGAAGTCCGAGTTTTGAAAGATACACATTAGATTTACCATAAGCAAATCCTAGCATAGCCCATGAATGAATAGCAACTACATTTTGCCAGAGAGGCAGATATGGGGAGCTTCATGTCACTAGTACTGTGCCGGCCTTAATAAATCCCCCCCATAATGCTTAACAATAGAGCTTTATTTTCATTCAAACAAGTAGTTTTTTTAGCACAGGTACATTTTAGACTTAGGATTTTAAGAAAATTGCACAGAAATGTTTCAAGTTGCAAGAATTGAGTTTTTTAGTGTATAATTCGTGGAATAAATAAGCGACAATTACTGACTATCTTTTCATCAGAGACCTTTTATAAATAATGCGGGTTTATATTGCCACCTAGTGTACTACAATTATACTTACATATTGCACTGACATTTCAATTTTTGCAGCCTCGTCCATGCACACTACACTTCAGGGTATGTCCTCAGGGGATGGGTCTGCTGTAGATTACGCACACCGGAATATCCACAGCAGCAAAATCTGAATCAAGTGAAACGCATTTTGATGCAAAATTCATAGCAGAAATCCTGCAGGCTTGCCACACTGGAGATTTTCCACACATACTGTATATCGTGATCAGAGTCGGACTGGGGTACCTAGGGCCCACAAGCAAATCCAAAAGAAGGGGGTTAGTGCTAATTTGAAAGTATAATAGAACGTAGCTTTTAATCACTGTATATTAAAATAAGTGGTCAAATAACAAACACGGTATAAACTTAAGAAAAACTGGAACAATCTTACCAGTAAACTCTCACAACGTACGATGCTTCGTTGTAGAATAGATCAGGTACATTGGGACGGGACGGGTAGATAGAAGGGACAAACCAGTGTTACACTAGCCCTAAATGCACCCTTGCCAGGACTATTACGCCCTAAAAGCCTCCTAAAGACGGAGTCATCGCCCTGACAGGGGCGGCCCCGTCCGGAACCTGACCCTAGTATAAGTGCCCTAGTAGTCCCTAATACAGGGGGAATATCGTAGCACAACACAGATAATCCAAATGGCCCAACGCGTTTCATCTATTGTACGGCCCTAGAATCATCAGGGGACCGCAGGCCTACCACATAGAAGTGTGGCATAACAACAAGCAGTACGGTGTTGCAAAATGGTGTCAAGCAACCAATATGTATTACAGGATATAATGGGGCAAAAAGGGCTTAGTCAGCCTGCCCTGGCCCCGCTACAGAGGACACTAGTGAGAGACCTCTACATGTCAAGACGCTGGTGGGCTTATAGTGATAAGTCAGGCAGCAAGTACAAATGGACTTACCATCAGGGCTGTGGAGTCGGAGTCAGTGACCATTTTGGTGGAGTCGGAATAAAATGGACCAACTCCGACTCCTAAAATATATAATAAATTGGTACATTTAGTTCAATGCAGTATGTGCTGAATATATTTTCATAAGAATTTGGGAACATGATGAAATGTCCTAGAAATGTCTGTTCTATTCCTGAACTAAGGATCTAGGCTTTCAGTTGAGATGACTGTGTGCCGCCCTTCATGTAGATCAGGGATGGCCAACCTGTGGCTCTCCAGCTGTTGCAAAACTACAACTCCCAGCATGCCCAGACTGCCTATAGCTAAAAATCTATAACAGGGCATGGTGGGAGTTGTAGTTTTACAACAGCTGGAGAGCCACAGGTTGGCCATTCCTGATGCACTGGGAAGGAATGGCTGTTCTCATCTCAGATCTACTAGAGAAAACATGATTAAAGGGTTTTCTCACTAGTTACAAAGATTAGATTTCAACATAAAAGGACATTTGAAAGAAGACATTTTCTAAATACAGTGGTCAGTAGATTTTACTTTAGTCGTGAACTATAGACAATTCAGCAGGTCTCTCACTGTACACAGGTTTCTATAGTAACCTGCAGACCAGAAAGACTTATCTGATTGGCTGAGAGCAGGAGTGACCTCAGTAAGCAAAATTTGTTGAGGACTGAGAAGGATGGCTTTACCTTTAATTGTGTTAGAGATCACAACCTCCTGCTCTGTCAGAGTAAGTTAATATATGCTACTAACTGATGGAGACCCCCCACGGCCTGAGGAGACATAGTAAGTGCAAACTGTCTGTCAGCCAGTGAATCAATGTGCTGAGAAAACCCCTTTAAAGGGAACCTGTCATCTCCGAAACACCCCCTGAACTAAGTAAGCGTTGTATAGTGTAAGTGATGCTGAATCCGAATATGTAAGTTTTATCTTCACACTCACTTCCATTCCGATGCTGTGCTCCCACAAACTGGCACTAAAATACATTGAGAGGACTCTTCTTTGAGTCCTCTCCATTATGTGAGTGAGCACTGGAGTCCACTGAGTGCATTTTACTGCTGGTTTGTGGGAGCACAGCGTCAGAATGGATTTGAGTATGAAGATAAAACTTACATATTCGGATTCAGCATCACTTACACTATACACCGCTTACTCTAGTTCAGGGGGTGTTTTGGAGCTGACAGGTTCCCTTTAAGGCAAGTACTTCTTAGTATATCTTAACTTTCAAAAAACTGTGCATAAATCACTTGTCCAGTGCATGTTCTCTCTGCTTTATGTTTTAGTTTGCTTTTCCTCTGATGTAAAACACCTAGGGCCTTATGTATAAAAACTGTCTAGGTGTAGAAGTTTCTTTGTTGCCCATAGAAACCAATCAGAGCTCCCCTTTCATTTCATATAGTGCTTTGGAGAAATGAAAGGGGAGATATGATTGGTTGCTATGGGCAACAAAGAAAGTCTTAGACCTAGACAGTTTTCATACATCAGGCCCTTAGTGAGTTGTACCCAGAGAAAAGCCTAATACTGAAAGTTCAGAGTAAAGTTATCTAGTAAAACATATATTACAAACTCTTTTTGTCATGACATATCTGTACTGTTGATTTATACAAAGTTTGTTTAAAGTTATCACTTAAACATGCTCCATGTATGAGGGAGTCGGAGTCAGGGAAAATTGAGGAGTCGGGGCTTCGGCTTACCGACTCCACAGCCCTGCTTACCATGGTAATATAGCTATGCGGACGCCGGTTCCTACTGCTACTTCCGGGAGGGGAGGCTACATCACAAGCGTGATGCTTGGAGCATCCCACTACCATATAGTCACATGATGCAGGATAGAAAGGGAAGAGGCCGGCCTGGGAGAGCGGCGCCGGGTCCCCGCTGCTAGGCAACAGCAGCGGAGACGCCCCACCCCGCCCCCTGCCGATAGGTATAGTATGCTAGCAAGCAGCATGATATAGCATAATAGGCCGGCACATGCGTATAGATAACAAGATAAACATACCACTGAAAATAGTAGGGATATTTAATGACAGAAAAGATCTCGATGGACTAGGATCATTTGCATAAAACACGGGATACACAAAAATCCCGGTGGACATTGAACAGATGTAATTAGCATAGCAGGGAGTAGGTGTCAATTTCAAACATCAGATGAAATTAGCGTATTAAACTGCAAAATTGTATCATACCAGAGTTATAGAAAACAACTAAATTTCAGCTGCTCATTAAGACCTAGGGGGCTGGAGGTCTATAACGTGAAAATCCACCAGGTTTCTCTCTGGAGGATTATCTTGTACCAGTTACCTCCTCTTGGTGAGCAAGTGACTTTTTCAATACCGATAAACTTCAGTTTTTCACTGTCTCCATTATGCGTCTCAGTAATGTGTTGGGCCACAGGGGTGTCTTTCCTATTGCGTACTACGCTGATACAGATGTAGCAACGCTAGCGATCACTGTTTTCGCATAGCATTGCTAATGAATCGCGACTTCTCCTCTTTCACTCCTTTTACTCGCAGTAAAAGTACGCTAATTAGGTGAATTTCTACGCATTAGCGTACAATGCGTAGCATTAGCATACAAATGCGTATGCATTAGCGTACAATGCGTAGCATTAGCATACAAATTTGTACGCATTAGCATACAATGCGTAGCATCAGCGTACAAATCATCAGCTGCGTACTCTATTTGCGATATTGTTCTGTGCTCACGCGATTCTCCTGTGATCACTAGCGCTGCTACATCTGTATGTTCGCCCATGCGCCGACACAGTTCCCTGTGGGTTTTCCCGATATATTGGACACCGCGTTCACAGATAAAATAGATCACCCCTTTTGAGCAACAGTTTACAAAATCTCGGATTGGGAATGTCTTGTTTGTTTTTGTGGTAGACAGATACCCACAAAAGCTGCAGTGGCCGCATCTGAAACAACCCACAGTCTTGTTTTCTAACCATGTTCGAGGGGTACTCTCTGGGACAAAATGACTGTGTACCAGGGAGTCCCTGAGGCTTCTGCCCCGTCTGAATGTGATGGATGGTTTCGGGCCAATGACTTTACAGAGATCAGGATCCATGAGGAGGGTATCCCAATGCTGTGAGATAATCTCCCTAACATTTGAAGATATAGTATCATAGGATCCAATCAATCTGATGCTCTTCTGTTGGTCATTGGCACTACTGGTGGGTAGAAGTAGGGTATTACGGGCCCGGGCTTGTGCCTTTTGATAGGCTGTTCTCAAAATCGCATCAGAGTATCCCCATTCACGGAACTGTACTCTCAGATCCTTGGCTTGACGGATAAATTCCTGTTCACTAGAACAGTTCCGTCTCAATCTGAGATATTGTCCTGTGGGGATACTCTGTTTTAATGAGACAGGATGATTGCTCTCCCATCTAAGGAGGGAATTTGTAGCTGTCGGTTTGCGAAAGATAGTGGTGTCCAAGTTCTGTGTCAGATCTCCTAATACAGATATCCAAAAACGGTAATTGGTCCCTCTCTATTTCAAATGGTGTTCACATTCAGCTGTTCAACCAAGTCACAGAACCCCTCCCTGGTTCCGCTCCATATGACAAAAATAGCATCAATGAAGCGCGACCAGAGGACAATATCCGCCAAACCTTGGAGTGGGGTATCACCAAAGACCATAGTCTTCTCCCACCAGCCCAGGAGCAAATTTGCATAAGATGGTGCGCAAGAACTGCCCATGGCAGTGCCCCTGAGCTGGTGGTAGAAACGGCCATCAAATGTAATTCCTCGTTAGAACAAACTGGAGAAACTCGAGGACCAGTTGGTTATGTTTTTACAAGATGCTGACCCCTGCCCTGAAGAAAATGTTGGACCACACTCAAACCCACCTGATGTGGGATTGAGGAGTATAGGGCCTCCACATCTATAGAGGCCAGCCACCAGTTGTCCTCAATTGTGATACCCTCCAGACGTAAGAGTAGGTCACCCGTGTCGCGAATGTATGAAGGAAGGCACTGCACAAAAGGTCTTAGGATTGCATCAACATACATTCCGACACGTTGTGATAGGTTACCCACTCCTGACACAATCGGGCGGCCCCTGAGAGGAGAGACCCCCCTTGTGTATCTTAGGAAGACAGTAGAAAGTAGAGGTCACAGGGTGGGAGGGATAAAGATAGTCAAACTACTCTTGACTGATTAGACTGTTGGACTTTGCTCTAGATAAAGTCTCTCCATGTTCCACACGGTACTGTGCAGTAGGATCTTTGTCAAGAAGTTCATAGCTCTGTCATCCAGTATCGTGTGGCACATATTTTCGTATTGGGATGCGTCCATTGAAGAACCTAGAATATAAGACATATTTTCAGTTGTTTCACACTTTTTTGTTAAGTATATAATTCCACATGTGTTAATTCATAGTTTTGATGCCTTCAGTGTGAATCTACAATTTTCATAGTCATGAAAATACAGAAAACTCTTTGAATGAGAAGGTGTGTCCAAACTTTTGGTCTGTACTGTATAATTCTGTACTGCAGAGATGTGCCACTAGATGGCCAGTGCAGGCACGTCAGTAATACAACCACCGCTGACTAAGGCTACTTTCACACTAGCGTTTTATAATTCCGGTATTGAGGTGCAGTGATATACGGGATTCACATCCTATCCAACATGTAAATAGAAAATCACGCACTCTCTGTAGAATACTTGCAATTAGGTTTAATCAAGATATGGTCCCATAGGACTGTGGAACAATTGAATAACAGCTCTCAAGCACTTGTAGATATAATCAGTACAATACATGAATTATGCGTGTTTGATGAGACGTTTCGGTCTGTATGACCTTTTTCAGTCTAACGCAGAGAGGAAAGTATGCTGGAACATGTGGTGCCTGTGCAGAGCACAGAGCCTGTGCAGAGACTGAAAAAGGTCATACAGACTGAAACGTCTCATCAAACACGCATAATTCATGTATTGTACTGATTATATCTACAAGTGCTTGAGCGCTGTTATTCAATTGTTCCACAGTCCTATGGGACCATATCTTGATTAAACCTAATTGCAAGTATTCTACAGAGAGTGCGTGATTTTCTATTTACATAATATAATTCCAGTATTGGGTTCCGTCATAGGGGCTCAATACCGGAATAAAACGCTTCAGTTTTGTCCCCATTCATTGTCAATGGGGACAAAACTGAACTGAAGACAACGGAATGCTCCTGAAAGCATTCCGTTCCGTCTTCAGACCAGAGAGCAAACCGCAGCATGCTGCGGTTTGCTCTCCTGTGCAGGCATCCACACCAAGACGGATCCGTCATGACCCCTAATGAAAGTCAATGTGGACGGATCCGTTTGGAGTGATACAATGGTGAACGGATCCGTCCTCCATTGACTTTCAATGGAGTTCATGACGGATCCTTCACCTGCACACATACACATAAACATACATATACACATACAAATACATATACATACTTACATGCTCCCGGCACGTTTCCAGAGCGCAGGAGGAGCAGGACGGCGCACACATAGGACGAATCCACCCGGCGCCCAGCAGAGGGCGCTGTGGGGAATCGTCCTATGTGCGCGCCGTCCTGCTCCTCCTGCGCTCTGGAGACCTGCCGGGAGCATGTAAGTATGTATGTGTATATGTCTGTGTATATGTCTGTGTGTATGTACTGTGTGACATGTGTGGGGCCGGAGCGCGGTTCCGGCCCCACACATGTCCCTGCGGCAGCACGGATCTGGCGTCACCCTTCACCTGCCGGATCCGTGCTGCCGCTAGTGTGAAAGAGGCCTAACTCTCCTTGTCCCTAGAGTGTCACAATCAATGGTTGTGGTAAGTCTCAGGTATTTTATCACAATGGTATAGAATGGGTTACCAGCAACTGGAGCAAGCCTCGTATTTTGCCCCCTAACTTGTAGACTGACCATTTGTACCTACCTGCAGTTCTATGTAACACCACAGATAACAGCGATAACTCGGAGTACATATCATGTAGTAGATGTTACCTGCAGTCCTATGTAACACCACAGATAACACAGTGATAACTCTCTGAGTACAGATCATGTAGTAGATGTTACCTGCAGTCCTATGTAACACCACAATTAACAGTGATAACTCTCTGAGTACAGATAATGTAGTAGATGTTACCTGCAGTCCTATGTAACACCACAATTAACAGTGATAACTCTCTGAGTACAGATAATGTAGTAGATGTTACCTGCAGTCCTATGTAACACCACAATTAACAGTGATAATTCTCTGAGTACAGATAATGTACTAGATGTCACCTGCAGTCTTATGTACAGTAACACCCCAGATAACACAGTGATAACTCTGAGCACAGATAATGAAATAGATGTCACCTGCAGTCCTATGTAACACAGGGATAACTCTAAAGATAATGTAGCAGTTGTTACCTGTAGTTCTGTGTGGGGATCCAAGTTGTTGCTGCCTTCTCCTTCTTGTCGTGCTGCAGTTGTGTTCTCCTCCTTGTGTGCATTGTCGGGGTGGGCAGTCCTAGAATTCAGAACAGCACTGTGTGACCTGAAGGCGGGGCTAGGCCTGCGGTGGTGAGCGGCGGCACTATGGGGGGTTAAACTTTAAGGGAACATTGCCAGAGTGCCCACTTGCAGTTTGGCGCCCAGGGCAATCCCCACTCCCCGCATCACTCTTTTACCAGTCAAATGCATACACTAATAACTAACTTTGCTTCAATACATGTTAAATAGTCTGATTTCACAATGCATTTCTCTGTGTTCACTTGCCATATGGTCCTGGAATGCTCATCCACATCAAAAGGCCCTCATTCACCCAGTATATGTCAGTATTCCTTTTGTTTGCTGCATGTTATAGTGCAGCAGACTGTGCTATTCCACACATAGGCTCCCACGTTGGTAGCCTATGGGCATGATGTATGCCTGAGGATTACCTCACATACACCTCTGAAGGACACTGCAATGTGCGATGAGAAAAGACTCTAATTCACTTACTTGGCTGTTCTTGTAACTCCCATAGAATTGAATGGAGCATTCTGGGAGCTGTAGTTTCTGAACAGCTGGAGTGCCGGAGGTTGCTGATCCCTGGTCTACGGGAAATATGAAATGCAGGACACACACAAAATGCTAGAGCTCTTGGTGTTTTTACATCACTTTCTCTGTAGGGAAATAATGCCATAAAGAAAACGCTAGTGGTAAGACACACTATTTGCAGAAAAACGCTAGTGGTAAGACACACTATTTGCATAAAACGCTAGTGGTAAGACACACTATTTGCAAAAAGCGCTAGTGGCCAATTTATTCCATCTTATGTACAGGCCAAAAAACACCAGTGTAAATTCGTGTGTTTAAGTAAACAGGGGTCTAAAAGTAGCCCCATGTTGTAGACAGGTCCAAATTGACAGAAGGCAAAACAACACAAGCTGTCCATCTGTGGTGGCCAAAAAAGAAGAAAATAAAATACCTGTTCCAAGCCACCGTCTCCAGTGCAGGCATGGGCCTTTTCCAGCCTTAGACACCTGTGTCCCTGCGCTACCTGTATACTGCCTCATATAGTAGCCTATGAGAGTGAACAGCACAGCCATAGGCTCCCATGCCCCATCGCAGTATTCAACTCAGCAACCTGAAGACAGCCAAAAGGAGAGCATCTGCCGAGCAGGTACATAATTACCGCTGAGATGATCAGATCATCATGTACCTGGCCAGAGGCAGACAGGAGGGCTTGATTGGCCCCCTAGGCATCGGCCCACTGGTAAATTTCCCTGTGAGGTCTATAGCTAGTCCACCCCTGACATAGACAGTACAACTGCTGTGTTAGGGTGCTTTGTCATGTGGCATTTTGTTGTGGAAAAAATTCTGCGACTGATCATCTGTGCCATTCACCTGAATGGGGCTTTCGGAAATCTTTGTGTGATGGACAGTCTCTTTTTTGACCCAAGTCTCTCTGTCCCTCTTTGATCCTTAAATGTCCCTCTTTTTGACCTGAGAAATTAATGCATAAATGTGGATTAATAGATTTACTTAATTGCTCCCTACTAAAGTGTCTGTTTCTACCTGTATATTAGACCACAACTTCATTATTTGGTGCAATTTGGATCTTAAAATATCCATAATCTGATGATTTATGTGCTAATATTTAAATGGATATTGAAGTGCAAGAAAAATATTGTCCCAGGGGCTCCACATGCTGTAAAAAATTTTAAAAACTTACACTCGACTAACCGATCCTCCAGTGCTGCTGTTCTGATGGAATAAGTAATTATGCTTTGGGTGGAGGTAGAGGCATGGCCTAGTATGAAAAACCTGCCGTGATGCGCACCGCACATATTGTGCCTCCCTCTTTGCGATTTTCAAAAGTTGGGAGGTACGATGTGCTTTCTGCAAAAAAAAAAACCCTTTCACATGAATGAAACTTATTTTCAGTTTTCAGCAACAAAATCTGCTTTTAGGAGGCACCCTTATGAGGACACTATGATGGCCTTGTTAGGAGGACACATGACGATGTCTAGTTTTGTTTGGGGAAGACTGAGAATGTCAATTTTAGGGGGTTCACGTAATACAATGCTATTTAAAAAGTCTTGCTGAAGAGCACACAGTACATAGAATCCATTTCTATTCTTTTGTCTCTCAATCTATATTTTCGACTTCTATGAATTCTATAGTAAATATAAGTAGTCAGAGAAATATCCATAAATAACGCAGAAAACCTGGGAGAGGTCTGATGTTTTCATCCAGTCCACTGGGTGTCGCCCTTCTACTCTGCTACACATATGCCCTATACGTGTTTCCGGTTTGATGACGCGCAGGAATGCGCCGGTATAACGCGACGTCATTATCTTGAGCAGAGGAAGAAAGTTTACACGTGTGTACAACGGGGACTTCACAATGTCTGAGTTAGATCGTGTAGTGTAAGTAGCGGACTCCGTGTAATGGATGCCCCATGTGTACGGGTGCTCGTGGCAGTAATGTAGGGGCGCTTGTTCTTGAATGATGAGGGTTTCCCTCCTTCTCCAGTCTTCCCTCCTGCTGTCATACTGGAGTAGTCACCAATGTAATCCCATGTACTGGTAACGTTCTGATCTCTTGTTACAGAAAACCGAAAAACAGGCGATCAAAGAGATTCCTTCAGCACAGGGAGCCTAAGCTTACCGAGAACGACAAATATGCCATGCTTATTAAAGGGGGCAATGCCAACCTGACTGTCACCCAAGCTCTCAAAGATCTGGTATGTTGGTAGAGTTATCTATTCTCTAATGTTAAATGGTACTTGTGACATATCAGATATTTTGATCTGGGGTCTGGTTACTAAAGGTCCTTTTACACGGGCCGATTATCGGCCGAAAAAGCGTTCCTAGGAACGCTAGGGCCGATAATCGGCCCGTGTAAAAGTGGCCCTAATCAGCCGACGAACGAGCAAAACGCTCGTTCGTCGGCTGATTGGATCTTTTGTAAAAACCAAAAGATCCGATCTGTCGGCGCACATCGCCCTGTGTAAACAGGCGATGTGCGCCTGACAGCATGGAGCTTCCAGGCGCACGAGCGATACAGCGATCACTCGTGCGCCGGCGCTCGATTCATCGGGCCGTGTAAAGGCTCCCTGAACGAGCGCCGATGTCGCTGATCGGCGCTCGTTCAGGGAGACTTTATCGGCCCGTGTAAAAGGGCCTTAAGACCCCAACAATTGTTGAAATAATGAGGCTGAATGACTTCTCTGGTCATTGTGTTCAGCTGTGCTCAGCCTCCTAGAAGATTAGTCTAAGGACTGGTGGACTTTCTATGAGTGTGTAAGTGGATCCTGAGAACTAAGGGACTGTGGTGCGGCACTGGGTAAAGCACAGTGGTTTTATGCACAGTGTCAGTTGTGACCATGAGCTGGGCAGAATAAAAGCTGGACCCTCAGCAATCAGTGAAATGATGGCAGGGAACATCCACTCACACAATATTCAAGTGAAATAGTGTGAAGGGCAGTGGTGGACTGGGAACTTGGTAGCCCTGAAAAAAAAAAAAAACTAAAAGTGGCCCCATGTTGTGGTGGTGGACACCAGACTGACAGAAGGTGGGGGTAACACAAGTAGGTGCGATCAACATTACTGTAACACAAAACACTGTCCCAGCAGAACCATATACCAGTGCAGCACAATTGCTCCAAAAGCTTTCCCTTTGGTGGCCATCAGTAGATGCCATTTTCTGTCCTCCTCCAGTTGTCTCTGATTAAGATATGGAGCAGAGGACATAGGAAGATATGGGCCATAGCAATTCAGAGCTCATTATGTCCCCCTCCAGCGGCAGAGAGGCCAGGTGGACCCCTGGGCATTTACCCACTAGGAAATTTCCCTGTAGGGCTATGGCAAGTCCACCCCTGGTGAGGAGCCACAGAGCTAAACAACTAGTGCTGTTTGTAAGCCAAAACCAGGAGTGGAACCTACAGAGAAGAGGCACAGATCTTTCCATTATACTTTTTCTCTGTAGGTTCCCCTCCTGGCTTTGGCTTACAAATGCTGATGAAAAAACTGACCGTGTGAAAGTGGCCTTGAAGGGCTTGTGCAGCTTTGGCGGAAGAGGAGGGGGGTGGGGACTGGGGGTTCCATTTTGATGCATCTGCCAGCAGTGTGAAACAAGCCTTTCTTACAGCAATTATCTTGAAATGAGTAAGTAACTGAATCAGGGGTTTTCCATCAGGATAGGTCATCAATATCTGATTGGTGGCTGTCCGACTCCCAGCACCCCCGCTAATCAGTGTTTGAGGAAGCAGCTCTGCTCCAGTGAGCGATGCGGCCTCGTCCAAGGCCAGTGATGTTACGTTTGTCAGTCACATGGTCTAGGTCACATGCTGCTCAGTCCCATTCATGTAAATGAGCCTGAAGTGCTATATCATGTGCTTAGAAGAGGAGATCTAAATGAACCAGAGGTACCCCAGAAGAAAAATAGGACTCTTATCGGTTAAGAGACATGCATCTGAACCAATAAAGCAATATTCTACCGGGGGAGCTGGGGTACCTCTGGTTCCTTTGGATCTTCTCTTATTATCTACATGTCCAGATCATTCCACTAACCACTGTCCCACGGCTGCTGATTAGATATTGATGACCTATTACAGACGATTGGTCATTGATATAGGAGTTCCAGAAAACCCCTTTAAGCATTATTAACCCCTTTCATCCATTTACATGAGATATTTCTCCTGAAAGTATCCATGCTGCCCCAAATGCTAGTGGCAAAACATTGTTGCCACATTCATTAGGCTGGAATCACACATTTAGGTTTGATGTAGTTTTTGGAAGTCTTTCCTGTATACTTTTCCTTCCTTTAGTGTCCAGTTCTGTTAAAATCAGTCTTACGATGTAGCGGCAAATCGTATTCAGAAATGACAGCTTTGATGTTGTCAACCGATTTCTATGTTTTTCAGCGTTCATTGAAAAAGCCATACTGTGTGATGTATAAAAGGTAAGGTATAAACTGCATATATGTATATTAGGTTATATAATTGTGTATATAAATTCATCTCATGTATATGCAGTATTTTTTTATTCCATTTAATTTTGGGGCTTTTAGTTTTATGCCATGGCTCAGACATACAAAGTATCTGCTTGCATACAGTAACATTATGGAACTGTAATATGGTACCTGTAGACTACTATGGGGCCTTACTAAATGCATGTGACCACGCACAGAATTTTTTCTTATGTAGCCATGAAAAAAATGGAGCGTTTGCTATTGCTTAAAGTGTAACTGTCATTCTTTTTTTTTTTTTTATATATAGGGGTAGTGATACTGACCATTTTGGTAATGTATAGGGGCAGTATTAAACATACTAACCATTTTTGTAATATACTGTAATTACTGAAATCATACATTTCTATTAGAAAAATAGCTGTAAAGTGGCCCATTTTGAGCCTTAGTAACGCTCCTCTGTCTTCTGTTTACATAACAGTGGAGACTTGCTTCACACTGACTGTGTTTTCTAAACAGAAGACAGAGGAGCGTTGCTAAGGCTCAAAATGGGCCACTTTACAGCTATTTTTCTAATCGAAATGTACGATTTCAGTAATTACAGTATATTACAAAAATGGTTAGTATGTTTAATACTGCCCCTATACATTACACAAATTAAAAAAAGAATGACAGTTACACTTTAACCTGCCCTAGAAGCTTTGCATATGACTATAAACGATCCATGAAATACTGTACTGTGTTAATCCTGTGCTGAGGGCTGTGTCTCCTCGGCAAACTAAACCACTCAAAATATGTATCTCTTTATTTAACCTTGTAAAGACCCTGCAGCTACTCACTGGGTGCAAAGTACATTGCAGGTGACTCTTAGATCCTGTTCTGCTGTTTTCCAATAGCAGATATGTCCTTTAGCATATATTCACCTGGTTGCACCAAATAGTCCATGGAATATTTCATGTTTTCAGGTATAAGGTATAGGTTTTTGAGTGTGCCAGTTTTAATTCAAGTTGTATCCGTGTAGTTGTCACTATTTGCATGATTCATTGTAATACTCCAATAATTTCTGAAATAACTAATGGGGATATCTATCTGTTTAGGAAAAACATGGCCAGACCTTTTGAAGATCCTACATCCCTGGTAAGTGTAAATGAAGGAGTATAAACTTGCTGAGTAGGTTTTCTCGGGACATTCAAGAGTGAAGTTCATTTTTCTCAGCCCCAATCCGTCAGATGGATTTTGTTTGAATAAGGCCTGGGTGACAGACATTTTGTAGCTGTACCACTCTCTTTAAAGTGTACCTTCAGGGCTACACTGCTGCTTGGTCTGAATCTGTTGCCAATAGGCAGCTGTTAATGGCATTTTGAATGTTTGTTACACAGCAGAAAATGCTTGCTCGCAGCTAAAAGCGACAAAAGGTACAACTTCATTGTGACATGTGTCGCTCCAATGTCACGCAACATTTTTTTGTAAAGATAGTCTATGGTGTCGACTGTGACACGACAGTAGCACAAAAATCCAACTTGGATGGATATTTGTGCATCTGTCTTGTTGCAGCATGGCGATACTATAGACTATCATTACAAAAAATGTAGCAAGACATAACTCCGACATATAGTAGTCTAGCCCTAGCCTAATAGTGGTTTTGCACACAGGTTTTTGTGGTTTTGCTTTTCTTTTGTTTTTTTGAGAGGAAAATTCTTTTTGCTGGATCCACTTGTGACTTTTTGGCTCAAAAAAATGCATAAAGCTGTGTGGAATGCCACCCTAAGGCCGCATTCAGACGGCCGTAGTATTGCGGATCCGCAATACCACGGATGCCACCCGGTGTGTGTTCCTCAATTTGCTCCGTTCAAAATGCCTGTTCTTGTCTGCTGTTGCTGTTCTATTTTTTGTGCGGAGTCGCAGCAAGGAACAAGGCCTCATGCACTGAACAGTAGTTTCGTCCCGCATCCGATATGCATTTTTTGCGATTGGATGCATTCCCGTTAATTTCAGTGGGGCTGCAGAAGATGCAGACAGCACGTGACTGCATATGTCTGTTCCGCTGCCCCTCAAAAAATAGAACATGTCCTCTCTGTGGACAAGAATATGCATTTGAAAACTACTGCTGGAAGGAAATTGCAGGATGCACACGCTCGGTATTTGCAGTGTGCGGACTGCAAAAACTGATAAGGCCGTGTGCATGAGGCCTAATAGTGTATTTATATGATCAGTTTTTGCTGTAGTTATGACATTTGCAACATAGACTAGCCTTCATTGCTACATCCTTATTGCTAATTAATCACTTTGATTTCACTGTCTTCTAGGAATTTTTTTCTAAGAAATCTGACTGCTCATTATTTGTGTTTGGGTCTCATAATAAGAAACGGCCAAACAACTTGATCTTTGGTAAGCCTGATGGACTGTATAATATGCACTGCTGTCTCTAAAAAGTAAAAGTTGAAATGGTGTGCCTAATTCTATGTTGACACTGCCCAATTTTCAGGCAGACTATCAGGAATTTACGTTTGTGCTGCTGCTGATCACCCGCTGAACAAGGAAAATGCTTTTTCATCCGGTGTAATGATTGTTCGTGTGGACACCTCAATCATTGTTTCTGGGCAGCAGATCATGCTTTATAAACAGCACTCTGCTGCCCAGAAACAAAGAATTTTTATGAGGACAAGTGGTGGAAGTAGCCATCGTTCATCCCCCATACAGTGGAGGTGATATCTGCATGTAAATGCAGCTCTCCCCCTCCCCTGATGAGCAGGCAGTTATTATGAAGAAACAGTTTCTTCCAAATAAATGTTTAACAGTAGTTTAAATGCATCTTAAGTCTAGTGCATACAGTATTATTGTGGTTAATGTAGAACTAGCATGCAGGAAGTTCCCCTAGGAAAAAGTGATCAAAAAGCCATACATACTCCAAAATGGTATCAATAAAAACTACAGATCGCCACACAACTCTGTAGATCGAAATATAAAAAGTTACGGAGGTCAGAATATGGTGATGCAAAAGGAATTTTTTTTAAATTTTGAAGTAGTAAAACACACACAAGAAGGACTATATAAATTTAGTATCACTATAACCATACTGACTTGGAGAATGAAAGGAACAGTTG
The DNA here is from genome assembly GCA_900303285.1 of Rhinella marina. Classification (NCBI taxonomy): domain Eukaryota; kingdom Metazoa; phylum Chordata; class Amphibia; order Anura; family Bufonidae; genus Rhinella; species Rhinella marina. Next base: position 110,601 of record ONZH01028614.1, read on the forward strand.
AGTTTTACCACATAGGGATTTTTTCCAATTCCACCTCATTTGGAATTGTTTTTCCAGCTTCCCACTACTTTCTATGCAATATTTTAAATGGTAACATTAGAAAGTACAACCTGTCCTACAAAAAAACAAGCCCTCATATGTCTATATGAACAGAAAATTAAATGTATGGCTGTAGGAAAGCAGGGAGTAAATAACCAAAACGGAAAATCACAATGTCCTGAAAGGGTTAAGACCAGCATGTAAAATGCCATTCTTGATAAATGTCCCCCTAAGCATTTTACCAATTTTCATATACTTGAGATTCTGGTAAAGCATGGTGCCATTTTCACATTGCATTTATGTTTCTTTACTAGGCCGGATGTTTGATTTTCATGTCCTGGATATGATTGAGCTAGGCTTGGAGAAGTTTGTGTCTTTACAAGATGTTAAGGTATGTTTCTGAGTTCTGGTTAATGTTTGCTTTGGTTGGGCTCTTTTGTATATTGTGACTTCCGACCTATATTTTCTTTTTGTTTCTATAACTTGTTAAAGGGAACCTGTCATCAACTTTATGCTGTCCATACTAACAGCAGAATAAAGTAGAGACAGGTGAGCTGATTTCAGCGGTCTGTCATTTATAAGTTAAAAGTAAGTGGTTGCCGAGAACCAACATCACAAACATTGCAGATTAGGTCTGGAAAAGAGTCACGGCCACCTGAAAAGAGTCCTGGTTATTCATGAATTCCTGCTATTCCTGCCCTCCTGCTGATGAGTACAGTCTTCTACCTAGTTTTCTCCCTTTCTCTCTACGAGAGAACTGCCAATAATCAGCAGATGGGGTGAAAGCAGGAGATTATGAATAACCGTGACTCTTCTCTGGTAGATTTGACTCTTTTCAAGCCTGTGCTGCAACGATTATGATGCTGGTTCTCAGCAACCACTTACTTTTAGCTCATGAGTGACACACCGCTGAAATCAGCATTTCTGTCACTGTTTTATACTGCCCTCAGTGAGGTCAACATAAAGTTGATGACAGGTTCCCATTAAAGGGTTGGTCACTTTAAAAGAATCCAGGCTGAATTAGTGCTCAAGTCCATGCTGTGCCACAGCAATCAGACATATATCTTTCAGCTCAGCTGATCTACATGTCATAAGATCCCTGGATTTCTGTCTTCTGGCTATGTACTAGTGAATCTCAATAAATTACAATGTGATCAAAGTTTATTTCATTAATTCAATTCAAAAAGCGAAACTCGTGTTTCATGGGAACCAAAATTTTGGCGCTCTTGTGGGTTAATCGCATGACCACTTTCTTGCCCACCCACAGCGGCATTCTCTTTTGCGCAGGCACTAGATCATTTAAACTACTGTTCGGCGCCTGCTGGGAACAAGATGCGGCCGTGGATTGATAAGAAAGCTTGATTGCTATTTTAATTCCCATGAGCGTGGTGGGATGTGAACATGGCTAGGGGATGGTCAGCCTGGCGGTTTGGGACAGGCAGCTCAGGGGAGTTGTAAAGGTACATGTCTGATTACTGTGGCACATCATGAACTTGTGACTAACTTTAGACTAATAAAATTACTAGGGTTGAGTGAATTGGGTTTGGATTGCTGTATCCAAACCCGATTCTTTTAAAAACTACGTTAAAGGGGTTGTCCGGGTTTAGAGCTGAACCCGGACATGCCCATATTTTCACCCAGGCTGCCTGCCTGACAAGAGCATCGGAGCATTTCAGCGCAGGGTAAAGGCATTTTTAGGAGTTCCGGTGAAACCTGGTAAAACAGCTAGGGCAGCGATAAAGCTGGCCCATCAGAGCCGGTGACGTCACCTAACACACTGCTGGGCGGAAGCTAGGGCCTGGCGGTGTGTTCTTTGTAAATAAGAAAGCCCTTGCCCTGCGCGATCTAGCGCAGGGCAAGGGAGTGCATCGGAGCATGGGTGAAAATGTGGGTATGTCTGGCTTCAGCTCTGAACCCGGACAACCCCTTTAAGAGTATCTGCATCATCCTACTGTAAAATGTATGGCCTCCACGGAAACAAAGTTTCACCAGATGTCACAAGACTTGCTTCGTGTCACCTCTATCACGTGTCACTTCACAAGGACATGATTAACCTATACAAATATATAAATGGGCCATACAAAAAATACAGTGAGTTCCATGTAAAATGCTCTCAAAGGACAAGGGGGCACTGCCTGCGACTGGAGAAGAAACAGTTCAGTCTCCAGAAGCGTCAATGCTGCTTTACTGTAAGAACTGTGGAATAGACTTCCTCCGGACGTGGTCACAGCAGGAACAGTGGACAGTTTTAAAAAGGGTTTAGATGAATTCTTAAGTCAACAACATTAATGCTTATGATAATGTGTAGAAATCGGAGTCTCATTTCCTACTGGTATTCGCATCCCCACCTATACCTTGGTTGAACTTTTTTTTTTTTTCAACCATACTAACTATGTAACTTCGTTTATTCCTGGAAATTACTGTATCAAAATACAAAGCTGAACTCTTCTTCTTTAATGAGGCACGAAGCAGAGTTTGGCTTGGTATTGTGATACAGTACTTTATTCATCTAAACAGAGTGACACGTGATAGAGGCGAGATGAAGTAAGTCTGAAGTTTCAGCATATAACGCAAGAAAGACCTCCACTAAAGCATGACATTTTATAGTAGGCTGGAGCCAATATTTTTAAGTTATGTGGTTCAGATACAGCAATCCAAACCAGATTTGTTCAACCCTAAAATTTACATTGACAAAAAGTTCTGATTACCTCTTCTAAGTAGGCCATTTGAAGAACATTATTATAACTGTGACCTGGACCAAAATCATCATGCAGACCAGCTATACAGTGCGGTCTTCATTAGTTAAATAACAAGCAGCTGCAGCCTAACTGGCCCTGCGGTTCTTAACCGTAGCTGGCCTTGACCCAAACGATCAGAGATCCCCTTAATGTTCTATGCTGTGTGGGATGATCGCCAATAACCAGCTCCCTAATTTCTTACCCACATCCATGGCAACTCCCTTAGCTGCTGTGCAGCTCTTGTCATTGTGTCATCCCATTCAATCTGTCTGTGGACTTATTAGGCCCATTTGATTGATCTGGGGGTCTACTGTGATCCCTTCATCTCCTTGTTTGGTTTTTTTTTTTTTTTTTTTTAAAAGGTTATGGCGCATAAGTTCTGCCTAGTTGGTGTGTCACAATTTTTTGTCACTAACTGGGGCATTGTGTGTTTTTTTTTTTTTTTTTTTGTACCACTCAAAAAAAATGTCCAAGAGTATGTAGAACAATGGAAGAGGCCTATGCCACTGTTGCTTCAGATACGGAGTCCACTAGCAAGGATAACCCGTCATTTCTCATGTCCTTCTTGTTGTCCGCTAGTGACTCTGAACAACTCGCGTATACAATTTGACCCCACCAGACTGAGAATTAGATTTTTTTTTTTTTTTTTTAGTGGAACCTTTCACCACTCCTGAATGCCTGTTTTTCCGTACGCCCCACAACGGCACTAAGCAGCAGGAGGGAACCCCGCCTCCCAGGGACAGGAAACAACTAGGAGAATCAAATGGTTAAATAGCCTCCTCCTCTTACCTTCTCGAGTTGTTTCCTGTCCCTACGGGATGCTGGAGAATCAGCAGGAGTTCCCTCCTGTTTGTGGACGCCGCAGCCTTGTCTTCCGCCCAGGTTTCCTGGAGGGCTGCGGTAGGGAGAGGACCCAGGGGCTAAGAGATCTGTCCCTCCTCTCCTCCGGATTAAGCCCCGCGGGTTTTGCGGGCATCCCCGGGCTTCCTGCGCCTTCCGGTGGGTCGGCGTGGCTGGGCTGCCGGCCTCGCGTTCTCCGGGCCGGGTATCGCGAGATCCGGGTCACGTGACCTCGTATGTCGTCGCGGCGGATCACGTGACCAGGAAGTACAGCTTAAAAGCCGGCAATCGCAGCAGGGATGGCGGTGCAGTCGGCGTGCAGCGTCCTAGGTCAGTCTGATCCTCTCTACCCGACATGTCTGTCCCTGAAAAATCTGCTGAAGGCCCTTAGCCCGGTAAGCCTCCTCCATTTTATGAGGATCCTTTTATTTCTACACTTGGTGGTCGTGTTTGCTTCTCCTCTTAGGTGTTGGGTTCCCCTTAAATTTTTCTCCCTTCTTTGGAGAGTCTAAACTTCTGGCGTTTACATGTCTTGCAGACCCGAGAAGTCAGCAAGGTGGGGGAACCCTCATCAAGGAAGAAATGTGCGATATGTAAGAAAGGTTACCAGGCCATGTAAAGAAGCCCCTTTGTCAGAGGTGCACGGACAAGGTGCTTTCTGAGGAGACCCCTTCCCTGGTGGATTCCTTAAAGTCCATCATTAAGGAAGAAGTCAGCTCAGCAATCGATTCAAAGCTGTCTGTTACCTGGACCGTCTGCTTCAAGATCCCTTCCGGACGCCCCAGGTCCAGAACTGGATTTAGACGAAGGAGAGGTCTCCTATGTTTCTGATTCTGACTCCTCTGATGATAATTCCGGGGCGACCATTATGCTCTGTGGAGGATACAGACTCCCTTTTAAAAACCATCAGAGCCACAATGGAAATTGAGGAAGTGAAGGAACCTCACTCGATCCAGGACCAGATGTTTAGGGGTCTAGGAGACAGGAAGAAACGAGTTTTCCCCCTTCATGACAATATTAAGAAATTAATTCAGAATGAGTGGAGAGACCCTGAGAAAAGATTAGGTACCTCAAAAGTCTTCAAGAGGAAATACCCTTTTGAAGAATCTGAATCTGCGCTATGGGATAAAACCCCTAGTATTGACGCACCGGTGGCCAGAATTTCCAAGAAGTCGGCATTACCATTTGAGGATGTGGGCCTCTTAAGAGACGCGATGGATAAGAAGTGCGAATCGGTTCCTAAAGAAGTCCTGGGAAACATGTGCCTCCATGCTGCGTCCGAGCATTGCCGCAACTTCACTGCTAGGACCCTTTCTGTTTGGCTTAACCAGCTGGAAAGAAACATCTAGTCTCCGGTACCCCCAGAGAAGATATTGTATCCTCTCTTTCCGTTCTGAAGCAGGCGACGAATCAGATGCCTCGGCTGACCTGGTGAAACTTTCCGCTAGATCTGCGGCACTTTCCAACTGCGCCAGAAGATCCATATGGCTTAGGTCCTGGTCAGGGGACAATACATCTAAAACCCGTTTGTGTAGTATTCCATGTGAAGGAGACAGACTGTTTGGATCCACCTTAGATGATATACTGGATAAGGCCACAGACAGAAAAAAGGGATTTCCTTCAGAATCAAGAATTTGTTCAACAAAAGGCGGTTTTTTCGTGGCCAAAGGAAGAACAAACAGGACCAGAAAAAGAAGGATGGTTCTACCTGGCAGCCTCTAAAGGGAGAGGTAGAGGATTCCTATTTAACCCTGACAAGTCCAAGCAATCCTCCCAATGACGCCAGGTCCCCGGTGGGGGGGAAGACTAAAGTATTTTCTTCCTGCCTGGGAACAAATTTCAGAATCTCCATGGATCCTTGACCCTAATCAGCCGGGGTCTTCTTCTAGAATTTTCGTCCTCCTCCCCCAGAAAGATTCCTATTAAACAGAAGACTCGTTCCAGAAAGGCAACAAGTTTGAGGCACAGATCCAGATTCTGCTAGAGAAAGAAGCTGTGATTCCGGTTCCCCTAGATCAGAGGGGATCAGGCTTCTATTCGCCCATCTTCCTCATAAAAAAGCCCAACGGCGCTTACAGGATGATTATAAATCTAAAGGGCCTCAATCGACATGTACAGTACAAGAGGTTCAAAATGGAGACGATCAGGTCTACAATCAACTTATTGTACCAAGATTGCCAGATGGTATCTCTCGACCTAGTGGACGCGTATTATCACGTTCCCATTCATGTCACTCATCAGAAGTTCCTGCCATTTGCTGCACACTACCACGGTCAGACTCTCCATCTACAGTTTCAGGTTCTTCCATTTGGCCTGTCATCAGCCCCACGAGTCTTTACCAAGCTGATGGCAGAGATATCAGGATTCCTTCACCATCAAGGAATACTATTCATTCCATATTTGGACGATTTCCTCATTGCAGCCAATACAGCAGAATCTGTTCTCCAAAGTCTGGAGACAGTGAAATCCACTCTTCTCTCCTTAGGGTGGCTGATAAATCTAGAGAAGTCGGATTTTTTTTCCCAGTCACCAGAAGATATTTTTAGGAATCCTTCTGGACTCCCGGCGCAGGAGGTCTTTTCTTCCAGACCAGAAGATTCGGAACATAGTATCAAAATGTTTCCCTGTTCAGGGCCCAACGGAGATCCTCTTCAGGGGAATTATGGAGGTCCTGGGCCTAATGACTTCCACCATTCCTGCCGGTAGAGTCGGCCCAGTTTCCGCTCAAGAATCCTACAGGATTTTCTTCTGTCGACGTGGGACAGAAGCAGATTCTCTCTGGATCACAAGGTTACAGTTCCCCAACGAGTGAGGAGTTCTCTCAGCTGGTGGATAGTTCCGAACAACCTGAACAGGGGTCTTCCTTGGAGGGCCCGAGACCAGGTCATCGTTACCACGGACGCAAGCGGGTCAGGCTGGGGAGCCCATTGTCAGGGTCAGCTATCTCAGGGAGATTGGAGTCTGGAACAGCTGACTTTATCTTCAAATGCCAAGGAGCTGCTGGCTGTATATTTTGCCCTAAGAGCATTCTTTCCTCAGGTCCAGGGAAGGAATGTGAAGATTCTGTCGGGCAACAGTATGACAGTAGCTTATCTGAACAAGCAGGGCGGTACAAGAAGCAGGTATCTTTGCAGAATAGCCTATTCACTTTTTTCCTGGGCTCAGGAATTTATCTCCTCCTTGTCAGCTGTGCATGTGAAAGGAGAAGAGAACACTCTGGCAGATTTTCTGAGCAGAAAGACTCTCAGGCCAGGAGAGTGGAGTCTTTCCAGGAATATTTTTTTATCAGATCTGCAGCAGATGGGGTTCCCCTGTAATGGACTTGTTTGCCTCAAGGGCGAATACGCAATTGAGCAGATTTTTCTCCCTTTCTTTCAGGGACAACCCAGAGCGAGTGGATGCCTTCTCGGGTCCTTGGCCGAGGGGCCTCTTATACGCCTTCCCTCCTATAACCCTGATCCCCAGGGTACTGACGAAACTACTGGAAGAAGGGGGCCAATTGATCTTAATCACTCCCTTTTGGCCGAAGAGGACGTGGTTTCCCCTGCTCCTGCTCCTCTCGAAAGGAGACTTCTGGCATCTTCCTCAAGACCTCAACCTTCTTCAGCAGGGCCTGGCCCTTCATCCAGGCCTTCCTCAATTAAGATTGACAGCCTGGAGATTGAGCGTAACATCTTAAAATCTAGAGGTCTCTCGAACATGGTCATCGAGACTCTGTTGCATAGCAGGAAGCCGATTACCTCCAGAATTTATCTGAGATCCTGGCACGCCTTTCTTCGTTTTGCAGGAGATGCTTTCTGCCCCGAAGGTCCGCTGGATGCTAAATCAAGCAAGGAATGTTTGTTCCACCACCTAGACGTTAGAAGATGCGTCCTGGCCTACCTGTTGGCCACGGAGGGTTTTAGAAAATCGGACCATCTTCTGATTCAGTTTGCGGGGCAAAATAAAGGCCAGTGTGCTTCCAAGACGTCCATTTCTCGCTGGATCAAACTCACCATTTCCATGGCTTATCAGGAAAGGCCTTGCTCCGCCCCTCGTGATCAAGGCACATTCCACTCGTGCCATGTCTACCTCCTGGGCAGAGGGAGCTTCTGCTTCCATTGCTCAAATTTGCCAGGCTGCCACCTGGTCCAGCCCATCCACTTTTTTCAAGCATTATAAGTTGGATGTGCTGTATAATAGCGATTTGTCTTTTGGTAGAAGAGTATTGTCTGCCGTAGTCCCCCCCCCCCCTAATATTGTTGTGATTCCTTTGTTATTCCTCCTGCTTAGTGCCGTTGTGGGGCGTACGGAAAAGATAATTACTTACCGGTAATTGGATTTTCCGTTTAGACCCACAACGGCACTGGGTTTTTCCCACCCCTTTATATTATTTGGTTTCAGTATTTGGTGTATTGTTATATGTATACATACCCTTTGGTAAATATAATAAATATACCATTTTTTTTGCATTATTTTCTCTGTCCTTGGATACTTACTGGAGAAGGTAAGAGGAGGAGGCTATTTAACCATTTGATTCTCCTAGTTGTTTCCTGTCCCTGGGAGGCGGGGTTCCCTCCTGCTGCTTAGTGCCGTTGTGGGTCTAAACGGAAAATCAATTACCGGTAAGTAATTATCATCTTTATAGCTTCATGCATTCCCCATGTAATAACAAGTCTGGAACATCTATTCTTATGGTTCTATGTTGTGCCGTTCCTTTATTATTTGCACTAGAAGTTATGAATGAATTGCTATTTGTCTTCAGTAAGGGAACAGAGGGGAGGTAACCAGTTGGGGTGTGTATCTGCACAGTCTGAACATGGCAGCACTGATTGGCTAGAGTCAGTCTGTGCAGATACACACCCCCAACTGGTCACCTCCCCTCTGTTCTTTTACTAAAGGCTAATAGCAATTCACTCATAACTTCTAGTGCAAATAATAAAGGAATGGCACAACATAGAGCCATAAGAATAGATGCTCCAGAATTATTACATGGGGAATGCATGAAGCTATTAAAACAGGCATGTCAGGAGCGGTGAAAGGTCCTCTTTAAGCTATTTTTTTCCTGATGATTTATCGACTATTTCCATTTCACCACCATGACGGCAGGTAATAGGAGAGATTGCCCCCTGACCTCTATAGGGGCAGGAACAGAGAGAGTTTAAAAGGACTCCTCCCACCACCAGACACCAGTGTGTTCCTGCCCCTACAGTGGCCAGGGCAGAGAGAGGCCTCTCTGCCAGTCAGAGAGGTGAAGCGGAACTTATTTTATTATTTTGTTACCTGAGCTCCTCATCGGGGGATTCGGTCTTCCCTTGGGGTTTCAGGCTCAGGATTAGTCCTCTGTCCTCCGGCGGGTACATTCCAATGCTGGGCAGAGGACGAGAAGTGGGGTCGTATCCCTGTATATCAGGTGCCTCTTCCCGGCTGCCTTGGCCTCCTTCCCCCGTGTGGGATAAGCTGGCTTCCGCGCGCGCTGGCTTGGCTGCATGGCATCTGACGCATTTGCCGGCGTCGCGGGCGTCTGACGTATTATGCTTCCAGCGTGGGACGGACCCGGAAGTAGGAGGCGACTCGGACGGCGTACTCAAAAGGCGGTAAGCCGGTCGCCACTGTGATCTGAGGTCTGAAACCATGTCGGGTCCTGATCAGACAGCCAAGGAGCTGGAAGCTCCATCACTACAAACTGTGAGTTCCCCCAAACGGGGGTATAGGCAGCGGGTCTATATAATGTATGGCATTTTTTAGTACCTCTACCGGGTCTCATATGGAGTTCCCTAGTTGCACACATATATATATATATATATATATATATATATATATATATATATATATATATAGACTAGGAAAAAAAAAAAAAAAAAAGAGGACACGGTGAAGTTTTTTTCAGTGCTGATACTCATATCCTTCTTTTAATAGGGGTCTAAAGAGCTCTCAGAAGCCAAAACTGTCAAATGCATCAATGCCTTAAAGGCTTCCGGATCAGTACTCTAAAAAACTTTGTAAACAATGCATTGCTGGAATTGTGAAAGAGGAACAACCGTCTATGATGCAGGAGTTGAGAGCCATTATCCATGACGAAGTTAAATCTTCTTTGGCATCTCTAAAAGAGGATTCAGGTCCTATCCCTCCTAAGCGCCAAAGACGGTTAGAGATCTCCTCAGATTCTGAAGTTATGGAGGCTTCTCCTTCCCGTGTGGGGGAAGAAGAGAAGATTTATCCGAAGGAGAAATTGTGGCAGAATCTAGAAAATTCTTTTTTTCCTCCTCTGAGATGAGTGGACCTTTTAAAGGCAGTCAGGGATACTATGGGGATTGAAGATATACAAAAGCCTCATTCTATGCAAGAAGAAATGTTCGGGGGGCTAAGAGTCAAACGGTCCCGTGTTTTCCCTATTAACATAAACGTAAAAGAAATGATAATGGACGAGTGGGCTGAGCCGGAAAAAAGGCTAGGCATTTCCAGGGAGTTTAAAAAACAGATTATTGTTTTGATCCCGCGGAGTCCAAGATTTTTGATGAGATCCCGAAAATCGATGTCCAAGTGGCTAAGGTCAATAAAAAGACATCTCTCCCTTTGAGGATGCTTCTCAACTTAGAGACCCCATGGAAAGAAAAGCGGTCAGTCTACTCCGCAAATCATGGGAAGCCGCTATGTTTGCCTCAAAACCAATATTTCTGCTACTTCGGTAGC
>ONZH01028615.1:0-57509 GCA_900303285.1 Rhinella marina
AACGCACAGTACAGTGCCTATTAAATGGCCTAGATATTGTATATTTCAAAGTACACAGCCGTGTAGTAACAGAACAGACGGTGGGTATTTACACCAGGTATGTGAGATAATTTAACAAGAGAACGCACAGTACAGTGGCCTATTAAATGGCCTAGATATTGTATATTTCAAAGTACACAGCCGTGTAGTAACTGAAACAGACGGTGGGTATTTACACCAGGTATGTGAGATAATTTAACAAGAAAAACGCACAGTACAGTGGCCTATTAAAATGGCCTAGATATTGTATATTTCAAAGTACACAGCCGTGTAGTAAACTGAACAGACGGTGGGTATTTACACCAGGTATGTGAGATAATTTAACAAGAAAACGCACAGTACAGTGGCCTATTAAAATGGCCTAGATATTGTATATTTCAAAGTACACAGCCGTGTAGTAACTGAACAGACGGTGGGTATTTACACCAGGTATGTGAGATAATTTAACAAGAAAACGCACAGTACAGTGGCCTATAAAATGCCTAGATATTGTATATTTTCAAAGTACACAGCCGTGTAGTAACAGAACAGACGGTGGGTATTTACACCAGGTATGTGAGATAATTTAACAAGAAAACGCACAGTTACAGTGGCCTATTAAATGGCCTAGATATTGTATATTTTCAAAGTACACAGCCGTGTAGTAACAGAACAGACGGTGGGTATTTACACCAGGTATGTGAGATAATTTTAACAAGAAAACGCACAGTACAGTGGCCTATTAAAATGCCTAGATATTGTATATTTCAAAGTACACAGCCGCTGTAGTAACTGAACAGACGGTGGGTATTTTACACCAGGTATGTGAGATAATTTAACAAGAAAACGCACAGTACAGTGGCCTATTAAATGGCCTAGATATTGTATATTTCAAAGTACACAGCCGACTGTAGTAACAGAACAGACGGTGGGGTATTTTACACCAGGTATGTGAGATAATTTAACAAGAGAACGCACAGTACAGTGGCCTATTAAATGGCCTAGATATTGTATATTTCAAAGTACACAGCCGCTGTAGTAACTGAACAGACGGTGGGTATTTACACCAGGTATGTGAGATAATTTAACAAGAGAACGCCACAGTACAGTGGCCTATTAAAATGCCTAGATATTGTATATTTCAAAGTACACAGCCGTGTAGTAACTGAACAGACGGTGGGTATTTACACCAGGTATGTGAGATAATTTAACAAGAAAACGCACAGTACAGTGGCCTATTAAATGGCCTAGATATTGTATATTTCAAAGTACACAGCCGTGTAGTAACTGAACAGACGGTGGGTATTTACACCAGGTATGTGAGATAATTTAACAAGAGAACGCACAGTACAGTGGCCTATTAAAATGCCTAGATATTGTATATTTCAAAGTACACAGCCGTGTAGTAACTGAACAGACGGTGGGTATTTACACCAGGTATGTGAGATAATTTAACAAGAAAACGCACAGTACAGTGGCCTAATTAAATGGCCTAGATATTGTATATTTCAAGGTACACAGCCGTGTACTAACTGAACAGACGGTGGGTATTTACACCTGGTATACAAAAGGGTATTGCAGGCACACAGAACCCAGAACACTAGAGCCAAATAAACTGTATTTAAAAAAATAAAATAAAATTCACAGCCGTATACTGCCAGATCAGATGGTGCATATACACACTAGTTATATAACAGGGTTGTTCAGCCTAAAAGAACGCTGAACAGTAGTGCCAAATATAGTTTGGTATGTAGCAGAGCACCTAATACACCACTAATGCCTCTCTCTGTCCCTACTCCAGCAGCTATCCCTGAATACAGCAGCCGTTCTCTGTAAAGTCTATATTGTAGTAAGCTATCACTGAAGTCCACTGTAGTAGCCCTGATAAGGGCTTTTAATCACGCTCCTGCCTGTCCAACAGCTAAAATCTGTCTCTCCCTTCTCCAGCCTCTGTCCCTGACTAAGTTCACGCAGCATATGCGTACGAGCAGGAAGAGCTGAGTTTTTAATATTCGAGGTCACATGGTTTTTCCAGCCAATCCATGTAGACGCTGTTTTCGCGCTGCCAGCGTGCTCAGCGTGCCTGTCATACCCCCCCTGCATGTTGATTGGTGGAAAAAGAGCGCCAGGGAAGGTGGGAGGGGAAACGAATTCTAAGTGCGCCATCGCCGTTATACTCGATTGAAATCGAGTATGCCGAATATCGTAGTATTCGATCGAATACCGGCTCGATCGAACACTACTCGCTCATCTCTAGTATTTACTAAAGTGAATATTAATGAGCCCGGCCCCTGGCTGCAGTGCCATTAGTATTGCCCTTATGGCATTCCTGTGGGTCTGCATGGTCCAGTGACTATGCAGCACTGTACACAGCATGCCATGATTCACTGTGTGTTCTGACAACTTTTTATGATATCCCAGATTATGTTTTTAACAATTTGCATTACAGTAGCTCTTCTGTGGGATTAGGGCAGACGGACCAGCCTCCAATTCTGTGCATTTGATAGGTACTAACTACTCCTTACTAGGAGGAACTCAGATTCAATTGTCTAGCCAACACAATCTGTCCCTTGTCAAAGATGCACAGGTAATGACACTTTTAATGATGCCCATTTTTCCTACTTCCAAAAGATCAATTACATTGGCTGACTGTGCACTTGCTGCCTTATATATCAGGGTTATTCACATCAGTTGCCAATGGTTTTACTGGTCGTTTTAATGTTATGGCTGGTCTGTGTATGTTATACTTAAAGGGGTTGTCTGAGATACTTTAAAACTCCAGCACCAGTGAATCTAATAAAATAACAAAAAAGTCATACCCCTTTGCTCACCTTCAGATTAAAGTACCACACTCTGCTAAAGCAGTGCTGATATCATCCTTCTGACAGCAGCAGTGATGTCCTGTACACAGCAGGTCAACATGTAGCCAATCATAGACTTCAGCAATAGATGGGATATCATTACTGAGGCCAGTGATTGGTTGCAGTGGTGACGTGTGCAGTACCCCACACCTGGGTGTACCTGCAATTCTTGTGTTTTATATATATAAGATATATAATATTATTTATTTTTCATACTATGCTATTTAAACTAGCAGGAACAGGGTTGACTACCATATCCCTCTCCTCTTGATAGGAGTAGGCTTGTCCGACTTCCTGCCAGGAGGGGAAGTGCAGAGTGAGTCAGAGCAAGGAGGAGAGGGAACAGGAGAGGTCCTGTTCTGATGGTGAGGAAGATAGGAAGCAGCTCATAGAGCATCAACTTCCATGAACATTTCCCCTGAGAGAGACATTGTCCTGCAACAAAAACAGTCTCAAGTGATGCCTTGAGATTCCAGATAGCCAACTAAGTGCAGAATTGCATCCATCCAACCAGCCACCATACCTCCTAAGCTTATACCAGAGAAGAATTGCACTTAAAGGGTTTCTGTCACCAGATTTGGGCATATCAAGCAGGATGACATTTGCAATGTGCAAATGTCGCCTGATGCCCAATCTGGTATTCTTTTTTTTTTTTAGGTGCCCCCGTTTTTGTAAAAAATGCACTTTTATTTTATGCTACTTAGGCTTACTAGGTGCAAGGGGCGGTTACCCTGCACCTAGTAAGCGCCGTGTGCTTACCTCTTGACACGCCTCCGTTCTGTTGATTGACAGGGCCAGGCAGCTCGCTCGATCTGCTGCCGGCCCTGTCCGCGCTTCAAATCCCGCGCCTGCGCCGTGTGGAATAAAATCGGCACAGGCGCAGTGAGTGCCGCTGGCCGCCAGGCTCCAGGCTACCTCACTGCACCTGCGCCAATGACGTCAGCCGACATCAGCTGGGAAGCAGGAGAGATCTCGGAGCAGCGGCGCTGGATCCATCTGTATGGTAAGTATTTCCACTTATATCACCAACGATCATGGGGACATTCCATTATACCACCAACGATTATAGTGTAATTTTGCAATAATCAGATATATTTGTATATTTGTCAATAGAAGTCCACTATGCCGCCAACGACTACCAACTACTTTGCCACCATTTAAAATATATATATATATATATATATATATATATATATATATATATATTTTGTGAGGGGACTGCACTGTGTTTACTGGCGTATCATCCTTAGCCTGGAGGGATTGCACCCACGGAATTGGTTTGCTGACTTGTGCTGCTGTCTTTTTTGTGTTACTATATATATATATATATTTGTCAATATAAGTCCACTATGCCACCAACGACTACCAACTACTTTTGCCACCAATTTAAATATATATATATATATATATATATATATATATATATATATATATATATATTTATATTCTGTGAGGGGACTGCACTGTGTTTATTATCTCTGTGCTTTGACATCACTGTGTTTATTATCCCTGTACTGTGACATCACCGTGTTTATTATCCCTGTACTGTGACATCACTGTATTTATTATCCCTGTACTGTGACATCACTGTGTTTATTATCCCTTTACTGTGACATCACTGTGTTTATTATCCCTGTACTGTGACATCACTGTGTTTATTATCTCTGTACTGTGACATCGCTGTGTTTATTATCTCTGTACTGTGACATCACTGTGTTTATTATCTCTGTACTGTGACATCACTGTGTTTATTATCTCTGTACTGTGACATCGCTGTGTTTATTATCCCTGTACTGTGACATCACTGCATTTATTATCTCTGTACTGTGACATCACTGTGTTTATTATCCCTGTACTTTGACATCACTGTGTTTATTATCCCTGTACTGTGACATCACTGTTTTTATTATCCCTGTACTGTGACATCACTGTGTTTATTATCCCTGTACTGTGACATCACTGTATTTATTATTAAAAAGGGGGGACCCCACGCAATTTTTTAAAATTATTTAATTATTTTTGAAAAAAAATGGCGTGGGGTCCCCCCCTTTTTTCCTACCCCAGCCAGCTACAACCAGCAGCGGCAGCCTGGCACTACCAGGGTGGGAAGGGACACGGTTATTGGCCCTTCCCAGCCTAATGGTACCAGCCTGCAGCCGCCCCAGAACCGGACCCTCAATTTAGAAGGTCTGGCCCTGTGGGTACCCGGCTCTTCCCGACACCCCTGGTGGCGGTGGGTGCCGGGGTAACAGATGTTGGGGTTAGTGCTGGCCATACCGGCCAGCACTAAGCCCAGTATTAGTAATCAGGGCCGTCTGTAGATAGTCGTGATTACTAAAACTGCAATGTTGTAAGAAAAACACACACACTTATAAAATAGTTTATTGAAATAAATACTCCCCCAGACCCCTGTTTGACCATTTTATTTAAAAAATAAAAAAGCTGGTCCGACGTAATCCACCGAATCCGACGTAGTCCTCAGCATTCACGATCCTGAAAAATAGAAAACAAACAAACCAACAAAAAAACAAACAAACAAACACAGACCACTTACCTCCTCAGGCTTCTTTTTTGTAGTGATTCCTCCCGTCCAGCAGCTCGCTCAACACTAATAATAAACACAGTGATGTCACCATACAGGGATAATAAATACAGTGATGTCACCGTACAGGGATAATAAACAGTGATGTCACAGTACAGGGATAATAAACACGGTGATGTCACAGTACAGGGATAATAAATACAGTGATGTCACCGTACAGGGATAATAAATACAGTGATGTCACAGTACAGGGATAATAAACACAGTGATGTCACAGTACAGGGATAATAAACACAGTGATGTCAAAGTACAGGGATAATAAACACAGTGATGTCACAGTACAGAGATAATAAACACAGTGCAGTCCCCTCACAGAATATAAATATATACATATATTTAAATTGGTGGCAAAAGTAGTTGGTAGTCGTTGGTGGCATAGTGGACTTATATTGACAAATATATATATATATATATATAGTAACACAAAAAAGACAGCAGCACAAGTCAGCAAACCAATTCCGTGGGTGCAATCCCTCCAGGCTAAGGATGATACGCCAGTAATCTATAAAACGCAAAAAGTGAGGCAGCACTCCAGCTTCAGTGAAAAAGTGTAGGACTCTTTTATTCCCAAATGCAACGTTTCGGTCCTCTCAATGGAACCTTTCTCAAGCAATGAACAACTCGTGTATACTTCACATTAAATAGGCAAAATGGGTGGAGTTATCAAACATGTGATCCATTATACAAAACATGTGATCAAATAGTGACATCACAGTCAGTGTCAAAGTGATAAACAATTCAAAGTGCATACATAGTTTATGTGTCCCTCCTCAGGACAGACAATATAGTGTTACAATATTCTAATGGAGATCCCGCTTCTATCTTCACATTATAGTGTTACTCAAAACAGTGTGCTTCACACATAAAAATCCCATCTCCATATAAAGAAACAATCAAAACATATATCATTATAAAACCGCAACACTGGTTGCCAATTACCGAGTGCTGGTACATCATCAGATGGGGAATCGCTCGAGTGTAAGTCTCTAGATAGGGTTTGCATACATTAACGGCACTTGCGTACACCCAGCGGTCAGGTGACTCATCGGGTCACATGAGGAGATCATGTGGGCCTCGTCATCCGACACATGCGGAAGTACCTCCCACTATCTCTGCGTGGCGGGATGTTCTCTAAACCCCATCATCAGCGTACCTTCATGTATATCACGCATGCGCTCCATTTATGAGGACCCAAGAAGTGATACGGATCACACCAACTAGATATTTGGTCCTAGGTAGGAACTACTTTGCATTTAAGAATATGTTTTACACACAGCTGCGTGGGACCGCAATGGGGTCCAATGTGGCCCCCACGTATGCAAACATATATATGGCCCACCTGGAGGAGCATGTCTATGTGTCGCACCATTGCAGTCATGTACTGGGATGGTGGCGATACATTGACGACGTGTTCCTCGTCTGGAGTGGTACTGCTGGAGCTCTGGAGCAATTTCATGGTTACCTCAACACCATGGATCCGGATATCCAGTTTACCCTTGTGAGCTCTGAGGTCGCTGTACAATTTCTTGATACACTGGTTTCTAGGGTGGGTAACACATTAAGGACGGATTTATATGTCAAACCTACCGACTGCAATAGTCTGCTTAGGTATGAAAGTGCCCACCCCAAACCTATGATTAATTCTCTGCCACGGAGTCAGTTGCTTCGAGTATCCAGAATTATACAGGATCCTGCAATTAGAGAGAGCAGGATGAAGGAAATGGCTGTAAAGTTTCAGGTGAGGGGTTACCCTAAGAAACTGGTCAAATGACATTTAGATAACTGTCTACGGACAGATCAGCCAGTGGTACAAAAGGTTGTAAGACCCCGTATTCCGTTTATCTCCACATATTCAGAACAGAGTCATGAGATCACCAAAATCATTCGAAAACACTGGCCAATTTTAGCAATTAATACACAAGTACATGAAGTTCAATCTCCACCCCTAGTTTCCTTCAAGCGATCTTCAAATCTGAAGGATATTTTGGTACATGGGGGACGTATTGATAATGCGATTTCTACCCAGAGTTTTATAGGACGGAGGAGGACAGGTTGTTTTCCTTGCCTTTCATGTGTGAATTGCAAATACTTGATCAAAACTGAAACTTTTGTGGGCTCTGTAACGGGCAAGAGATATGACATTAGAAACTACGTCACATGTGATTCGTCGTATGTAATCTATGTGGTAATGTGCCCGTGCAAATTGTGGTATGTGGGTGAAACCACACTTGAGGTTTAAACCAGAATGGTACAACACCGGTACTCAATTAGGAAAAAACGAAAAGATCTATCTGTTCCTAAACATTTTGTTGAAGCAGGGCACAGTGAAAAGGACTTTCGATTTCTTATCATTGACCAGGTCCCTCCGTTAAGTAGAGGGGGCGATAGAGAACTCCTACTGAAACGGAAAGAGTTAGAATGGATATACAGACTGGGCACATTGAGACCTGATGGTCTCAATGTGGATTTCAATTTAGGGATATATCTATAGGCTTGAAGGACTCTATGTAGAGCCCTCAGGATAACAATCAGTGCAGTAGGCTACCCTGACATATAGTGTATTGATGACTTGTCCTTATCTTTCTCTTGTTAGGACGTATGACTTGTGTATATGTGCAAGGTATATTTACTTCAACCTCCCTTTTTTTGTTTCAGATCTTGGAGAAGCCCAGAGTGTCTGAAGATCATCGGTATGGGGAAGCATCGGATTATTTACAATTTATGTTTATGCGTCTGTATATTAATAAAGATGACCCTTACAAGCTAAGTGTATGGATCGCACTATCTAGTAGTAGTCAGTGGGTGTAATAATCCTGCTTATAATTTTTATGGCAATAAGAAACTTCGAAATGATGGGGGTGTACCCACCGCTGCCATGTGGTATAAGTAGCCTACGGTGACGTTGAGGTGACTGGTATTCGGTGACACTAAACGGTTACTGAATGCTACTCGCACATTTTGAGGTTGTGCAGCGCTGTCGGACGATGACGATGCCGACCTCTAAGTCACTAAAGCACCTGGGGGCATAGGTTGTCACTGGTGTGATGACCTTTATCCTTAGAATACCAGTGATATGGATAGTGAACTTGGACCTAGACCCCTTGGAATACACAAAGATATTTGGATATGCAGAAGTAGAAGTTAGTCTATAGATATGGGGTATGGAGATACAGCTATACCTTTAATAAATCTAGTTGGTGTGATCCGTATCACTTCTTGGGTCCTCATAAATGGAGCGCATGCGTGATATACATGAAGGTACGCTGATGATGGGGTTTAGAGAACATCCCACTACGCAGAGATAGTGGGAGGTACTTCCACATGTGTCGGATGACGAGGCCCACATGATCTCCTCATGTGACCCGATGAGTCACCTGACCGCTGGGTGTACGCAAGCGCCGTTAATGTATGCAGACGCTATCTAGAGACTTACACTCGAGCGATTCCCCATCTGATGATGTACCAGCACTGGGTAATTGGCAACCAGAGTTGCGGTTTTATAATGATATATGTTTTGATTGTTTCTTTATATGGAGATGGGATTTTTATGTGTGAAGCACACTGTTTTGAGTAACACTATAATGTGAAGATAGAAGCGGGATCTCCATTAGAATATTGTAACACTATATTGTCTGTCCTGAGGAGGGACACATAAACTATGTATGCACTTTGAATTGTTTATCACTTTGACACTGACTGTGATGTCACTATTTGATCACATGTTTTGTATAATTGATCACATGTTTGATAACTCCACCCATTTTGCCTATTTAATGTGAAGTATACACGAGTTGTTCATTGCTTGAGAAAGGTTCCATTGAGAGGACTGAAACGTTGCATTTGGGAATAAAAGAAAAATTACACTATAATCGTTGGTGGTATAATGGAATGTCCCCATGATCGTTGGTGATATAAGTGGAAATACTTACCATACAGAGGGATCCAGCGCCGCTGCTCCGAGACCTCTCCTGCTTCCCAGCTAATGTCGGCTGACGTCATCGGCGCAGTGAGGTAGCCGGGAGCCCGGCGGCCAGCGACACTCACTGCACCTGCGCCGATTTTATTCCGCACGGCGCGGGATTTGAAGTGCGGACAGGGCCAGGCAGCTCGCTCGATCTGCCTGGCCCTGTCAATCAAGAGAACGGAGGCGTGTCAAGAGGTAAGCAAACGGCGCTTACTAGGTGCAGGGTAACCACCTCTTGCACCTAGTAAGCCTAAGTAGCATAAAATAAAAGTGCATTTTTTACAAACACGGGGGCAACTAAAAAAAAAAAGAATACCAGATTGGGCATCAGGTGCCATTTGCACATTGCAAATGTCATCCTGTTTGATATACCCAAATCTGGTGACAGAAACCCTTTAAAGCCTGCTTCTACCGTATGCATTTCTAGTTCCATGTTGCACTCAGTAAAGAGCACTTTGTTATGTTTAACTGTGGCCGCATTATTCAGTTTTCTACTTTTACTGCATCAAACCCCAGGGAGCGACAGCCTGAGGTACTGTAGGACACAGAGATAATAAAACCACAACACTTCATTAGGGCCACCAGCACTCCCATCCTTTGCATTGGCTTCTTCGGGGGCCCACTGCACATGATTTGTATGGGACAACAGCACTGCAGCCAGGAAGATGGACACCAGAGTAAGGGGTGGAGTGCTACATTGGAATCAGTGGTGGATAAAAGGGGTGAGTATGGCTGTTTTTTTTATATTTTATGACATTTACAGCCTAAATGTTATATATCTTGGGCAACTTTTTAAAAACCCATTCAATAACAGATTTTATAAAATAACTAAGATATTCACTGTCATCAAATCTTGGCACCACCATGTATTCTTAAGGAAATGAGTTCAAAGAGAGTCAGCATTATGGAAGGCAATATATCACTTCCAGAAGCCTGTGCGAGGTCATCTCTCATCCATACAAACAAGCTGCAATGGAGTCATAAGTGATCTGGTTATTGGGAAGAGCTGAGCAGAGCAATCATCCCATTGCATTCTGCTACTTGGTAGTCAGGGAAGCAAGGAAGGTATGAAGTGCAGCATTAAAACAGTGTTATCATTCTTTGTGCCAAGGCAATACCAGCTGTTCTGCAGATATAAAGAAAGAGTAGAGAACAGTGTCCTGATGTTCATCATGTCCTATGATTCTTGCTTACCTGGACTTATTTAAAGTAGCTACCTACAAAAGGAAAATCCTTATATCTTTCCTAACTATATCTGTCTATGGGCTACCTTAACAGTCAAGAATAACCCCTCTCATATTGTTGAAATTAAATGCAGGCAGCAACTAGGGTTGCCAAGTTTACACTGTTAAAAGTTTTTTGTTTTTTGGGGGGTGGGGGGGCTTAACATGAAGTGTTATTTGACACCAGTGATTTGTGCACACTTTGAGATTTTGAGTTTTCCTGAAATGTTTAAAATAAAATGCATTTCATACTGTTTTATGCATTTTTACATTATACTGTATGTATTATGCCCTCTTATATTCCCCCACACAGTGTAACACCACTTTATGTACCCATGTGCACCCCACATAGTATTATGCCCCCATATGTTCCCACACAAAACATAAAAACCACTTATGTGCCCTTAACAAACATAACAACCCCTTATGTATAATGCTACTTTATGTCTCAATTTACTGAGAAAGATACATATGATTTACGTCTCAAAAATGGAAAATAAACACTGCCTGAAAGGGGACTTTTAAAAAGAAAACAAAAAATGCTTTATTGTATAATAGTTAGAGATGAGCGAGTAGTGTTCGATCGAGCTGGTATTCGATCGAATACTACGCTATTCGGCGTACTCGATTTCGTTCGAGTATAACGGCGATGGCGCACTTAGAATTCGTTTCCCCTCCCACCTTCCCTGGCGCTCTTTTTCCACCAATCACCATGCAGGGGGGGTATGACAGGCACGCTGAGCACGCTGGCAGCGCGAAAACGGCGTCTACATGGATTGGCTGGAAAAACCATGTGACCTCGAATATTAAAAACTCAGCTCTTCCTGCTCGTACGCATATGCTGCGTGAACTTAGTCAGGGACAGAGGCTGGAGAAGGGAGAGACAGGTTTTAGCTGTTGGACAGGCAGGAGCATGATTAAAAGCCCTTATCAGGGCTACTATAGTTCAGTACAGTGATAGCTTTACTACAATATAGACTTTACAGAGAACGGCTGCTGTATTCAGGGATAGCTGCTGGAGTAGGGACAGAGAGAGGCATTAGTGGTGTATTAGGTGCTCTGCTACATACCAAACTATATTTGGCACTACTGCTGTGTACCTTGAACTATAAAATATATAGGCCTTATAATTGGCAACTGTACTGTGCGTTCTCTTGCAAACTAATTTAAATACCTGTTGTTAATACCCACCGTCTGAACAGTTAGTACACGGCTGTGTACCTTGAACTATAAAATATATAGGCCTTATAATTGGCAACTGTACTGTGCGTTCTCTTGCAAACTAATTTAAATACCTGGTGTTAATACCCACCGTCTGAACAGTTAGTACACGGCTGTGTACCTTGAACAATAAAATATATAGGCCTTATAATTGGCAACTGTACTGTGCGTTCTCTTGCAAACTAATTTAAATACCTGTTGTTAATACCCACCGTCTGAACAGTTAGTACACGGCTGTGTACCTTGAACTATAAAATATATAGGCCTTATAATTGGCAACTGTACTGTGCGTTCTCTTGCAAACTAATTTAAATACCTGGTGTTAATACCCACCATCTGAACAGTTAGTACACGGCTGTGTACCTTGAACAATAAAATATATAGGCCTTATAATTGGCAACTGTACTGTGCGTTCTCTTGCAAACTAATTTAAATACCTGGTGTTAATACCCACCGTCTGAACAGTTAGTACACGGCTGTGTACCTTGAATAATAAAATATATAGGCCTTATAATTGGCAACTGTACTGTGCGTTCTCTTGCAAACTAATTTAAATACCTGTTGTTAATACCCACCGTCTGAACAGTTAGTACACGGCTGTGTACCTTGAACTATAAAATATATAGGCCTTATAATTGGCAACTGTACTGTGCGTTCTCTTGCAAACTAATTTAAATACCTGGTGTTAATACCCACCGTCTGAACAGTTAGTACACGGCTGTGTACCTTGAACTATAAAATATATAGGCCTTATAATTGGCAACTGTACTGTGCGTTCTCTTGCAAACTAATTTAAATACCTGGTGTTAATACCCACCGTCTGAACAGTTAGTACACGGCTGTGTACCTTGAATAATAAAATATATAGGCCTTATAATTGGCAACTGTACTGTGCGTTCTCTTGCAAACTAATTTAAATACCTGTTGTTAATACCCACCGTCTGAACAGTTAGTACACGGCTGTGTACCTTGAACTATAAAATATATAGGCCTTATAATTGGCAACTGTACTGTGCGTTCTCTTGCAAACTAATTTAAATACCTGGTGTTAATACCCACCGTCTGAACAGTTAGTACACGGCTGTGTACCTTGAACTATAAAATATATAGGCCTTATAATTGGCAACTGTACTGTGCGTTCTCTTGCAAACTAATTTAAATACCTGGTGTTAATACCCACCGTCTGAACAGTTAGTACACGGCTGTGTACCTTGAACTATAAAATATATAGGCCTTATAATTGGCAACTGTACTGTGCGTTCTCTTGCAAAATAATTTCACGGCTGTGAAGGCAAAATATTGTAACCAAAAAAAAAAAAAAATGCGGAGGGGGGCTAGCGGAATAGGACGTGGACGAGGACGGGGGCGCGGAAATGCTGTTGGGGGCCTTGTTGAAGCCAGTGGGGATACAATGCGTGCTGGTGAGGGTCAGCCAGGATCCCGCTCATCCAGAATCCCTGCCTTTATGGGACAGTTAAGCAGGGGGCGGGTTACACCGCTGTTGAGGCCTGAGCAGGTTGAACAGGTGGTGCAATGGATAGCCGATAGCGCTTCCACACAGTTGTCCACCAGCCAGTCATCCACACAGTCTCACTCTGACCCTCCTTCCTCCACACCTGGCCAACAGAGTCATCCCACCATTGACCCCTCCCAGGAGCTCTTTTCGGGTCCTTTTTCAGATGTGCCGGAAGAATCCCAGGAGCTAGCAGAGGAATTTGTTTGTAGTGATGCCCAAACACTTGAGTTTTCGCCATCTCCTGCTGATGTGGACCCTGAGCCAGTATCTGTTATCATGAGCGATGATGATGATGAGACGCAGTTGCCATCAAGGGAGGCTGTTGGAATGTCCAGTGGGCAGCAGGAGGAGCAGAGTGAGGAAGTGGAAGAGGAGGTGGTGGATGACGAAATGACCGACCCCACTTGGCCAGGGGTGATGTCCAGCGAGGAAAGCAGTGGAGAGGTGGTGGTCTGCGCAGCACCGAAAAAGGCAGCAAGAGGCAGAGGGATGTCCAGAGGCAGAGGGATGTCCAGAGGCAGAGGGATGTCCACAGGCAGAGGGATGTCCATAGGCAGAGGACAGTCCAGACAGAGAAGTGAGGCCACAGCCAGCAGGGCCGAAGCTGTTCCCGGCAGCGGGCAGTCGCGCGAAGCTCCCCCATCGAGGCCTCGTACTTCTGTGGTGTGGAGATTTTTTAATGTTTGTGCGGATGACAAACTGAGCGCGGTTTGCACACTCTGCCACTCAAAACTGAGTAGGGGCTCTGAGAAGAGCAATATGACCACCTCAGGCATGCGGCGTCACTTGGAATTCAAGCACTGGGCTGAGTGGGAGAGAGCAAACGCAATACAACCTGCGCCCGGTCTTGCTGCCACTGCCTCTTCCCCTTTGTTGTGTGCTGCCACTGCAGTCCAGACCTCCAGCCAGGACACCTCCACATCTGCCTCGGCTACTTTGGGGCCTTCTCCTTCAGCCTCCCCTTCCCCCGCCTCTTCGCCTGCACCTTCACACTCCTCGTCCCAACAACTGTCCATCTCGCAGGTGTTCGACCGCAGGCGGAAGTACGCCTCGAGTCACCCCCAAGCCCAAGCCTTAAACTGCCACATCTCCAAACTGCTGGCCCTGGAGATGTTGCCGTTTAGGCTTGTGGAGACGCAGGCCTTCCACGACCTGATGGCGGCTGCCGCACCTCGCTATTCCGTCCCCAGCCGCCACTACTTTTCCCGGAGTGCCGTCCCCGCCCTGCACCAGCACGTGTCGCATAACATCAGGCGGGCCCTGAGGTACGCAGTCAGCGCAAAGGTCCACTTGACCACCGACTCGTGGACAAGCGCTTGCGGCCAGGGACGATACATTTCTTTGACGGCACACTGGGTGAATGTTGTGGAAGCGGGGACGGGGTCGCAAAGAGAGACGGCCTACCTACCACCCCCGCCCAAGATTGCCAGCACGGGTTCTGATACACCCCCCTCCTCTTCCTCCTCCTCCTCCTCTGCCTTAACATCGCCCTCAGCCGCTAGCTGGAAGCGTTGCAGCACTGGCGCGGGGAGACGTCAGCAGGCGGTGCTTAAGCTCATCAGCTTGGGCGACAGGAAGCACAGCGCCCCAGAAGTGAGGGACGCCATATTGCAGCAGACGGATATGTGGCTGTCGCCGCTGCAGCTAGGACCAGGCATGGTCGTGTGCGATAACGGCCGTAACCTGGTGGCGGCTCTGGAGCTTGCCGAACTCAATCACGTACCATGCCTGGCCCACGTTTTTAATGTGGTAGTCCAAAAATTTCTAAAGACTGACCCCAACCTGGCAGAGCTACTGGTGAAAGTGCGGCGCTTGTGCGCTCACTTTCGGAAGTCAACTGTAGCTGCTGCTAGCTTAAAAAAACTCCAGCAACGCCTCCATTTGCCTGAACATCGGCTGTTGTGCGACCTGCCGACTCGCTGGAATTCCACCTATTCCATGTTGGCCAGGGTGTGTGAGCAGCAGAGAGCATTGATGGAGTACCAGATTATGAATCCACGCGTGCCTCCAACTCAGCTCCCTCAGTTTGCCAACCACGAGTGGCCATGGATGGCAGACATATGCGATGTACTGCGTATCTTTGAGGAGTCCACCAAGAAGGTCAGCAGCGAGGACGCTATAGTGAGCGTAACCATCCCGCTCCTATGCGTCCTTAAAGAATCGCTCATCGCAATAAGGGAGAACGCATTGCACGCAGAGGAGACGGGGGTAGGAGGAGACGCAACGGAGCTACACAGTCAGACCACACTTTTGTCTGCTTCACGGTGGCAGTTGCAGGAGGAGGAGGATGAGGAGGAGGACGACGTGGAGGTGGCTGTGGAAGAGGAGGAGGATGCTGGCGGCGAGGGTAGCAGTCAGGCTGTGTGCGTCCCATTGGTTCAGCGCGGATGGGGCGGAGAGGAGGCGGAAGAGGAAGAGGAGGAAATGGCAAGTGATCCTTCTGGTGGGGGCAGTGACGTCATGCCTATTCAGAGTCTGGCACACATGGCTGACTTCATGCTGGGCTGCTTTTCCCGGGACACACGTGTTGTCCGGATAGTGGAGAACAAACTGTACTGGGTCTTCGCAAACCTGGACCCCTGGTATAAAGATAACGTCTCCTCTTTTATTCCGGTAGAGGAGAGGACGAATCGATTGCTGGAATACCAGAGGGAACTCGTGCAGAACATGATGGAGATTTTCCCACCCACCATCGCTGGCGGCAGAGAGGAGAGGGTCTCCCAGAGTCCCTCAACATCGATCAGGCCCACAGCCACCAGGGGAACACTCTCCAAGGTGTGGGACACGTTCATGGCACCCCCTCGTGCAACTTCCATCACTGCGGGGCCCGCTATCAGCAGGAGGGACAAGTATCGGCGGATGTTGCGGGAGTACCTGGCAGACCGTACCCCTGTCCTCCCCGATCCCTCGGCGTCCTACACTTACTGGGTCTCCAAGTTGGACACGTGGCTGGAACTGTCCCTGTACGCCTTGAAGGTGCTTGCCTGCCCTGCCGCCAGCGTGCTATCAGAAAGGGTGTTCAGCGCAGCCGGGGGCATTATAACCGATAAGCGCAGCCGCCTGTCAACCGACAGTGCCGACAGGGCTGACGCTAATCAAAATGAACAGCAAGTGGATTGACCCGGACTTTGCTTTCTCCAACAGTGGAAAGCAGCCAAAAGTGAGTGCCATCTGTATGAAGTGCCATTTCCTCCTCCACCTCCTCCTCCTCCTCCTTAACCGCCGTAGAATTGCTCCGTAAATAAGAAAAATTTATATATTTATGGCTCACCTCTTGGGCTTCCACAAAATTTTTAAGAGGTCTCACCTCTTGGGCCTCCACAAAATGTTTAAGAGGTCTCACTCTTGGGCCTCCACAAAATGTTTAAGAGGTCTCATCTCTTGGGCCTCACCATAATTTTTAAGAGGTCTCACCTCTTGGGCCTCCACATAATTTTTAAGAGGTTCACCTCTTTAGCCTCCACACAATTTTTAAGACGTCTTCACCTCTTGGGCCTCCACATAATTGTGTAAGAGGTCTCACCTCTTGGGCCTCCACATAATTTTTAAGAGGTCTCACCTCTTGGGCCTCCACAAAATGTTTAAGAGGTCTACCTCTTGGCCTCACAAATTTTAAGAGGTCCACTCTTGGCCTCACAAAATGTTTAAGAGGTCTCACCTCTTGGGCCTCCACATAATTTTTAAGAGGTCTCACCTCTTGGGCCTCCACATAATTTTTAAGAGGTCTCACCTCTTGGCCTCCACATAATTTTAAGAGGTCTCACCTTTAGCCTCCACACAATTTTTAAGACGTCTCACCTCTTGGGCCTCCACATAATTTGTAAGAGGTCTCACCTCTTGGGCCTCCACATAATTTTTAAGAGGTCTCACCTCTTGGGCCTCCACAAAATGTTTAAGAGGTCTCACCTCTTGGGCCTCACAAAATGTTTAAGAGGTCTCACCTCTTGGGCCTCCACATAATTTTTAACAGGTCTCACCTCTTGGGCCTACACATAATTTTTAAGAGGTCTCACCTCTTGGGCCTCCACATAATTTTTAAGAGGTCTCACCTCTTTAGCCTCCACAAAATTTTTAACAGGTCTCACCTCTTGGGCCTCCACAAAATGTTTAAGAGGTCTCACCTCTTGGGCCTCCACATAATTTTATCAAGGTCTCACCTCTTGGGCCTCCACAAAATTTTATCAAGGTCTCACCTCTTGGGCCTCCACAAAATTTTAACAGGTCTCACCTCTTGGGCCTCCACAAAATTTTTAACAGGTCTCACCTCTTGGGCCTCCACATAATTTTTAAGAGGTCTCACCTCTTGGGCCTCCACAAAATGTTTAAGAGGTCTCACCTCTTGGGCCTCCACAAAATGTTTAAGAGGTCTCACCTCTTGGGCCTCCACAAAATGTTTAAGAGGTCTCACCTCTTGGGCCTCCACATAATTTTTAAGAGGTCTCACCTCTTGGGCCTCCACATAATTTTTAAGAGGTCTCACCTCTTGGGCCTCCACATAATTTTTAAGAGGTCTCACCTCTTGGGCCTCCACATAATTTTTAAGAGGTCTCACCTCTTGGGCCTCCACATAATTTTTAAGAGGTCTCACCTCTTGGGCCTCCACAAAATTTTTAACAGGTCTCACCTCTTGGGCCTCCACAAAATTTGTAACAGGTCTCACCTCTTGGGCCTCCACATAATTTTATCAAGGTCTCACCTCTTGGGCCTCCACAAAATTTTTAACAGGTCTCACCTCTTGGGCCTCCACAAAATTTTATCAAGGTCTCACCTCTTGGGCCTCCACAAAATTTTTAACAGGTCTCACCTCTTGGGCCTCCACAAAATTTTTAACAGGTCTCACCTCTTGGGCCTCCACAAAATTTTAACAGGTCTCACCTCTTGGGCCTCCACAAAATTTTTAACAGGTCTCACCTCTTGGGCCTCCACATAATTTTATCAAGGTCTCACCTCTTGGGCCTCCACAAAATTTTATCAAGGTCTCACCTCTTGGGCCTCCACAAAATTTTTAACAGGTCTCACCTCTTGGGCCTCCACAAAATTTTTAACAGGTCTCACCTCTTGGGCCTCCACAAAATTTTTAACAGGTCTCACCTCTTGGGCCTCCACAAAATTTTTAACAGGTCTCACCTCTTGGGCCTCCACATAATTTTATCAAGGTCTCACCTCTTGGGCCTCCACAAAATTTTATCAAGGTCTCACCTCTTGGGCCTCCACAAAATTTTTAACAGGTCTCACCTCTTGGGCCTCCACAAAATTTTTAACAGGTCTCACCTCTTGGGCCTCCACAAAATTTTTAACAGGTCTCACCTCTTGGGCCTCCACATAATTTTATCAAGGTCTCACCTCTTGGGCCTCCACAAAATTTTATCAAGGTCTCACCTCTTGGGCCTCCACAAAATTTTCCATGAGCCTCTGGCCAGCCCACGGCCTCTTCCTGCCTTTTGCGGTCCTACGCATCCCTCAACATCCCCACTGCTTTACCTGCTAGACATGACACTGGGCCAGGTCGGGTCACTGACATCTCAAGCGCCAACAATTTGGGCATTTTAAGGCTTCTGCATGTGTTTGAGTTGTTTTTACATTTTAAAGAAGACATGTCTGACCACATCTCACACACACACACAATGACAATTAGGGGTGGGGTCTATTTGCTTTCCCCCTTGCCTATGCCATCTGTGGTTGTCATAGGCAACGTGATTTTAAGGGGTGCAGAATTTTATCTTCTTTTTTTCTAGTATGGCTTGGGGTCCATGGCAATGTAGAGGAAAGAAGGTTTCCTTGTATGGTCTCACTTTACAGAGAGGTTATATTGTCTTTGGAGTGTATTGTTGAGAGGCTGTGATAGTGGCGTAATAGTGCGACTTGGCGCGTTATATGCACCCAGACATGCTTCCCCTGCTGTCCCAGTTGCATTCCAGCAGTGTTGGCATCCTTTTCTGAGGTTTCAGGGTGGACTTGGTGACCTCCAAGTGGTCAAATTGAGATTTCCAAGTGGCGAGCATTTTTTTCCCATAGACTTTAATGGGATTCGATATTCGGTCGAATAGTCGAATTTCGCGGTCTATTCGAATCGAATTTCGAACTTTCGAATATTTCACTACTCGCTCATCTCTAATAATAGTATAAAATATTAGAGGAGACTAAAACCCCTATAATGGGGTATTCAGGCACAAAAACTACTGGAAATGGGGACCCAACACAGATATAAATCACAGGGCAAAGAGAAAATGTTAGCTCTGGGATGTAAGTGCCAGCCCCTAAGTTATGTATTCCAGTAGTAAGTGGACTACAACACACATACACCAGTGCCCAGAGTGAACCGTTTAGATGTATCTTTTTAGCAGCAAAAATCAAAGCTGCCTGCTAGAGATGAGCGAATCATTCAAAAAATTATTCGCCGAACATTCGCCGAACTTTTCCTAAAATTCGTATATTCGACGAATAGATTCGTTGTATTTGCGTACAAAATATACGTTATTATGTGCTATTAGCGAACATTCGCTCACTAATAACGAACGTTCATTTACAAAATGTACGCAACTTCTTAGAAGACGTACGCATGAGCGTACAAATAGCTTACAAATCTCAGCGTACTGTTGTCTAAGCGATTACGTAATACGCAGGCACGTACGAGGAGAGGCCGCGGCGTGCACTCCTCAGAGGCAGAGCGACTATTCGAGACATATATATGGTAAAGTGCAAATACATTATTATAGGTATAATATAAACATTTTAAATATCACCTACCTAGTATGCTCACGGACACGTTTAAGTCTCTTTTCTTCTGACGCTTGTCATAGAACTGGAGCAGAGTCCCAAACTCAGTCGCAATTTGTAATCCACATAGGTAAAATTGTAATCCAAATGGGTAAAAAAAAAAGCAGCAAAGGTTCCTTAAAAAACCCTCTTTTAAGGGGCTCCCCAAATAACCTGAAAAGGGGGAAAAAGGGATGAGGCGCACAAATGCGCAACTTAATTTCCTGAGTTGCCTCGTCATCCTCCCGCGCTGGAGAAAGGGGCGGAACTACCAGGGAGGAGTCTGCATCGCTGAATTGAATTCGTACGCAACAGCGTATAGAGTAACTACCAGGGAAAAGTCTGCATCGCTGAATTGAATTCGTATAGAGTAACTAAATTATACGTAGAATAGCGTATAATTTATAGGACACACTACGTAGCGAATGCATACAAAAGCGAAGCGAATCACCTAATATTCGGATTCGCTTCGCAGCTGAAAAATCCCAATATTCGATACAAATCTACGAAGCGGCGAATAGATTCGCTCATCTCTACTGCCTGCCAAGGACCACTGTGAGGTGTGCAAACATGAGCCCATAAATCACATACGTGGATCGTTGGGGTATGGAGCAAGGAGCAGTGGTGCTCATCCAAATGCTTCATATAATCTAACACCCCAATGTTCACGTGTAAAATTGATGACCTAGCGATACACTAATAAAACTGTACAATGACAGTCATGTCCAGACCTTGTCACTGAGACCCTATTGCTCTACGCGTTTCACCATGGGTAATTGGCTCATCAAGAGCAGGGAGAACATGTACAGGACAGACAAGGGACAAACAAACAGCCGACCGCCTTTGATGGTGAGACGGCGGCGTTGGCGCTATTGTGACCATGAAGCGGCCGCCTAGCTCGGCTCATTAAATGTACAATCCTCCTCCTCAAAGGCAGGGCGGAGCCGCAAGTGGGCCGGTGGAGGGGCGGGGAGGAGCGGGATGCTACTTTATGTCTCCCCACACAGTATAATGCTACATTATGTGCCTTCTATGAAGTATGATTCCCTCTTATGTGCCCCACAACATATTTAAGTTCTCCACATAGTATGATGCTGCCTTATGTGCCCCTTACACAGTGTAGTGCCCCTTATGTGTCTTCACACAGTGTGATTTATTTATTTTACTCACTTATGTAGCGCTAACATATTCCGCAGTGCATTACAGACATTATCATTACTTGCTGTCTCCACATGGAGCTCACAATCTAAGTTCCCTATCAGTATGTCTTTGGAATGTGGGAGGGAATCAGAGTACCCGGAGGGATCCCACACAAACATGGGGAGAACATAAATGCTCTTGAGGTCATTGCAGTCTCTCGGTATCTCTGTTGCAACCTGCTGATGACATTCTGTCACACTCTAAATTCGGTGGCCACTTCCATCTGAGAACATCCTACTTGAAGCCTCACAATAGCGAGGTACAGTGTTATATTAAGTATTCTCTTTTCTGTGCCATAAAAATTCTCTATTGAACTTCAGGCATGTAAAAGCAAAGATTTTCTTACTCGTTTCAAGGGCTGCCACTCTTAGTCATAGCATTCTTGGCAACAGGTTTTGTAACTGAGTGACTGACATATACTGTACTTTTCCAGGAGGAATAACAGTGGAATGGCTCAATGTGGAGTTGTATGAAAAGATTCTCCAGAATTGTTATTTTATGGGAATAGCAAGTATTTACTAAACCACACATTTCAGGAGAGCTGACTGATTCCCTGTATGTAGAAAACAATGGAACCTAGCTCTGCACTAAAGGATCTACAATCTTATAAATACCTACAATAGGCTGTAATCTTTTACCCTCTTCTACTCTGAGAAGACGTTTAAAATGAGGGACAAAAACGAAAAAGAAACATGATGAAATACACAGAAAACAAATCAATGACTTAGTAATTAAGAAGCAGCAAAATAATGAATGGGAGTTTTCATAGCTTGGTGAGCCTGCTTTCCATGATATTGGAGTCCTACACTATCTGCATTGCAGGTGTGTGCAGCGGCAGAAGAGTTAACTCACAGTGCTTAAATCAGTCAAACTGTCTTTTGGAAGGAGCATGCTCACAAAAGATAGCAGAGAAACCAAAGCCAAGTAGACACAGAGAGAAATCAAGGGAGAGGGCGGAACGCGAGGAATGAAAGCGCACGCACCGAAAGAAGCCCCTGCCTTGTTCTTTCAATAATTAATCCCGTTGGAATACAATTAATGAGCTTTTCTGCGGCAGACATCACTAAGGCAAACAGCCTAACTAACCATGCATTGTTTGAGAGCGGAATATAAATATTTTAGCTCTCCCAGCGGTAACTGGGCTCTTCAAATCCCTGTTTCTAATTTCTATGAAATTTAAAATACAAGGAAGTAGCCACTCTACAGTGGGAACCTTTGCCTCGTGCCCTTGGTCATCAACCCATGCACTTTATGTTCTTGCTCTTTATTAAATTTCACTACGTTGCAGAGAAAAAAGGGACATCCTTTGTGCTTGAAGGCCATAACCTGTTCATTGCCAAAGTACTGCAAATCCATAGAAGGATGGTAAACTGCAGCGAATGGCCACTTTCACATGAGCAGATCAAAATCCGCTTCTATTCCGTCTTTGAAAAGCTCATGGATTCTGGAGGTTAAACAATCCAGATTGTCTCCAGTATTGCTTCAGTAATTCATCCAGATTTACATGTTCCGCAGCCCAGGTGGAATCGTATTGGAAGATGGGAGTGGTAGTGGCTCTGGCTGTTACAGTCAATCACAGTGGCAAAATTTGCAAGTACACAAAACTCTGGCGCTATTGCACGTGTGTATTACTTCCTTTCTGAATTTTTCGTGCACGCCCATAGACTATATTGAGCTAAAGGGATTCTGCAGTTCTGTAAAACTGATGATCTATCCTCTGGATAGATCATCAGCATCTGATCGGCGGCGGTCCGACACCCAGGACCCAGGCCAATCAGCTGTTTGAGAAGGCAGCGGCGCTGCAGGAGCGCCGTGGCCTTCTCTGTGTTTTCCTCAGGCCCAGTGACATCACGACTAGTTTCAGTGGCCTGGGCGGGGCTAAGCTCTGTTCATTTGAATGGAGCTTAGCCCCGCCCAGGCCAGTGAAACTAGTCGTGACATCACTGGGCCTGCGGTAAACACAGAGAAGGCCGCTGTGCTCCTGGAGCGCCACTGCCTTCTCAAACAGCTGATCGGCGGGAGTC
This sequence comes from Rhinella marina, assembly GCA_900303285.1. Classification (NCBI taxonomy): domain Eukaryota; kingdom Metazoa; phylum Chordata; class Amphibia; order Anura; family Bufonidae; genus Rhinella; species Rhinella marina. The sequence goes on from ONZH01028615.1 coordinate 23,386, forward strand.
CCGGGTGTCGGGCCGCTGCCGATCAGATGCTGATGATCTATCCAGGGGATAGATCATCAGTTTTACAGAACTGCAGAACCCCTTTAATTTAGAAGAAAATATGCACAAATATAGGATTTTCTGCATACATCAAATACTGATGGAAATTAGACGCCTACAAAATATGGGGTACACAAAATATGGGCCATATATATGAATATAGGCGCTTGTGTAAATGAGGATGTTGAGAATGCAAGAGGTTAAATGAATCCCAAATAATCTGGTCTGCGCAATACATGTTCTGGAAGTGTAATAAAGGGAAACACTGAGGCATGGAAAAGCTTTTGCTGGAATGTGAAAGCTTTTTCTTCGAGATTAGAGGAAAAGCTTTTATAGAAAGTGCATACAGTGAAATTAGTGCTGGTAACCAGTGATATTATAGACTGCGTCATCTAATATATAAAGCTGAGTGTATGTGTGTGTGTGTGTGTGTATATCCGCACCGCTGCAGCTACAATCACAAAATTTGGCACACATGTACATCAGGTGTCCAGGAAGGTTATAGAACAGTTTTCAGCTCTCCAGGACGTACCGTTCCTGAGATATTCTCAAAAGACGCATTAGTCAATAGTAGCCTGGACACATGACCCTTATCAGCCAATAGAAGCTCACAGGCAGTCTCCACACAACAGGTTTCTATGACAACCTAGCCAGTTCACTGCTGTAGGTCTGCATTAAAGAGGCAGAGCACTGTGGATGACAATGGTGAAGGGGTATTTCGGTTACCATAAATATAACTTATGTTTTAGACTAATTCATCATCAATCATTACCTCATATAATGTAAATTTCACATTTACTGTTCAGTAGTAATAAAAGATGTATTCTTCCACTGCTACCCACCTTCCTCCTAAATTACTATGGAATCGACCTGTAATTCAGGCCACCGTCAAAAGAAGGACTTAAAAGCCCCACCCCCAGATCCCACTAAGTCACGCCCCTGATATAGTCAGGTCACGCCCCTTCCATGCCGCATTTGACCGGGATTAAAAATATAGGTAAAAATCACCTTCTTTCAGCTGCAGGGGTGGGGGGAGGGTGACTTTCTCCCTGCAGCTCATTGCTTAGACTGCACAGTGCTGCTGCTGAGAGCGGGCTGTTCAAAAGGACATCCCTGTGTCCTTCCAGCCCCTGCACATAACAGAGGACAAGGAGTCTGAAAGCCAGACTGTCCAGCCTAAAACAAGACCTCTGGCCACCCTGGGGGCAGGCTGATGTTAGGGTGGCCAGATGTCCGGCTTTAGGCTGGACAGTCCAGTTTTCTGGCTACCTGTTCTCCGTCCGACGCAGTGCCTGGACAGACACAGGGATGTCCACCCTTTCAGTAGCTCACACTCAGACAGCTTCTCCTCCGTGTCTTCACGGAGCCAGGGGAGCGTGGCCTCATGTTTAGTGGTGTGTCTTCGTGGGAACTGGGGGCGCTGTTTCACGTTTGGGGGAATGGCCGGTGAGATCTGGCTTTCTGTGGTGAAGACAGTGGCCACTCTAGCTGCTGTGGAGGTCACAGTTAAAGGGGCGGGCTGCTGTAGAAGTCACTGTTAAAGGGGTGGGCTTCTGTAGAGGTCACTGTTAAAGGGGCGGGCAGCTGTAGAGGTCACTGTTAAAGGAGCGGGCAGCTGTAGAGGTCACTGTTAAAGGGGTAGGCAGCTGTAGAGGTCAATGTTAAAGGGGCAGGCTGCTGTAGAGGTCACGGTTAAAGGGGTGGGCTGCTGTAGAGGTCACTGTAAAAGGGGCGGGCTGCTGTAGAGGTCACTGTTAAAGGGGCGGGCAGCTGTAGAGATCACTGTTAAAGGGGCGAGCAGCTGTAGAGGTCACTGTTAAAGGGGCGGGCTGCTGTAGAGATCACTGTTAAAGGGGCGGGCAGCTGTAGAAGTCACTGTTAAAGGGACGGGCTGCTGTAGAGGTCACTGTTAAAGGGGCGGTCAGCTGTAGAGGTCACTGTTAAAGGGGCGGGCAGCTGTAGAGGTCACTGTTAAAGGGGCGGGCTGCTGTAGAGGTCACTGTTAAAGGGGCGGGCAGCTGTAGAGATCACTGTTAAAGGGTCGAGCAGCTGTAGAGGTCACTGTTAAAGGGGCGGGCTGCTGTAGAGATCACTGTTAAAGGGGCGGTCAGCTGTAGAGGTCACTGTTAAAGGGGCGGGCAGCTGTAGAGGTCACTGTTAAAGGGGCGGGCTGCTGTAGAGGTCAATGTTAAAGGGACGGGCTGCTGTAGAGGTCACTGTTAAAGGGGCTGGCCGCTGTAGAGGTCACTGTTAAAGGGGCGGGCTGCTGTAGAGGTCACTGTTAAAGGGGCGGGCACTGTAGAGGTCACTCTTGATATCTTTTAACGACACACACACACAAACAGTAAATGAAATAAATTGAATATACCCGGGCGAAGCCGGGTCCTTCAGCTAGTTAGTAATAATGCAGGTTTTCTTGCAATTATGGAGTCAAACCTTAAAATAAAGATGTACAGTAATTCAAAACATACACTGCACTCATGTGGCATAAATAGACGTTAGGGAGACAGCATCAACGATTAAAGTAGGGGGCTCTTTCTGGTGCTGGTTAACACCCTTGGGACAGGAGGACTTGTTTTTTTGCCCTGATTTTGCCACAAAAAGTACACACAAGATAGGTAATAAATATACAGTAGATCGTAGAAGGTCCAATGTTAGGTCCCCCACTGATACCAAGATGTTCCTGAGAATGAGGGGTCCCTGAATCCCCTCTCTCAATGAAGCAATAGTGTGTATGTCTGTACATTGCTCCATTTAGTTATATGGGACTGATGTAGAAGGCGCTCTGACCGGTGTACTACCACTTTATTCAGAGAAGGGACTCAGGGATGAATTGTTCTTGGGATCACTGGGAGATAAATACTTTCATGGGATAACCCCTTTAACATGATCTATGGGTTACTTTCCACACCCTTGTTTGCATATATTTTAGGGCCGATGGTTATGGCATCTACTCACAGGTTCTTACCATTATTAAAATAAAGGATGTAGACCCACAACTGGACCATCTCTTTCAAGGGACACTTTTGGAGGACCAAGAGCTACTTCTATGTCTCTATGGTATTGTGCCCTTGGTGGCATGTTATAATGTCAAAAGTGGGGGATAGGTGAATATGACATAGTGTCTCACTAGGACACAACTAGCAGATAAACGTTTGATACTTTACTTTTTGCACTGTTTTGTACTGTTTTCATTTGTTTTCTATAAAAAGCTATAAAGTGTATTTTAGGGTGTCTTGTGCATGTGCAGGTGTGGCTGTGCAGCAAACCCCTGAGGAGCGAGAGCTGAGGATAGGAGTGGTAGTGGTTGTAGAAAGTCACCTCCTAGGGACAGTGCAATAAAAAGGAGGGCGCACATCAGCAATGGCTGATGTATGTGTAGGTGTCAGTAACAGAATAAACATCACTTTTTACTGTATTGCGAAATGAGGGTTGTAGTACTTCCAACAGACTCAAAACACAGTTCGGTGAAAAATGTACGGTGAAAATTTCCCCCCGGATGGCTTTGCATGGATATAGGTCAGGTTTAGATTTAATATACTCCCTCACTCTTCCTCTGCAGAATCCAAGGCTGACAATAATACTTTTGATAAGTTATCTGTAATAAGCTACTGCTGTGTACAGATTTAGGGAAATGACCGACCAGGCCATGTCTAAGGCTACTTTCACACTAGCGTTTTTAAATTCCGGTATTGAGTTCCGTCATAGGGGCTCAATACCGGAAAAAAACGCTTCAGTTTTGTCCCCATTCATTGTCAATGGGGACAAAACTGAACTGAAGACAACAGAATTCACCTGAAAGCATTCCGTTCTGTCTTCAGACCAGAGAATGGGGGGTCATTCCGGATCCGGCTACACATATACAGAGATACATACAGACATACATACATACTCACACATACACACAAACACATACATACTCACATACTCCAGGCAGGGACGCCGGCAGCATGTCTTCACGCGCCTCCTGCGCGCAGCTATAACGTTTCCCCACTGCGCCTAGCAGAGGGCGCTGTGGGGAATCGTCATCACTGCGCGCAGGAGGCGCGTGAAGACGTGCTGCCGGCGTCCTTGGCTGGAGTATGTAAGTATGTATGTGTTTGTGTGTATGTGTGTGTATGTATGTTCTCTGTGTCTTGTCCCAATGTCTGTGTCAACATGTGTGGGGCCGGAGCGCTGCTCCGGCTCCACACATGTATCAGCGGCAGTACGGATCCGTCGGCACCCTTTAGGTGCCGGATCCGTGCTGCCGCTAGTGTGAAAGAGGTCTAAGTGTGGATGGTGTCTTAGCAGTATTTCACTCAGAACAGTAATGTCTATAGGTTTTGATACCAGTGTATCTTACTGACTCAGTTTTCTTGGTGTTACAGATTCTGAAATTCCCTCTCTCTCACGAAATTCCTTGTGCTTCATGGTAACAAATCAGGATATCATAAAATGGCGGCTGCTCATGTTACAAAGTGAAACTAAGCGTAGAGGAGTCAAGGCCGAAAATGCAAGATCACCCATAATGCTGTTCAGGCTGCCAATCCACAGATAGCCATTCCCTGTGATGTCACATCCCTATAAAACACTCGTCCAGTGTTGTCTCCCTGTGAGCTAAGCATAAGGAGAGACGTGGCAAGCGCTCATGCACTAGGGACAGTGTTGCCTAAAATGATTAATAGAAATATTCAATACCAATAAGATGGAAGCCTTTATTATTCCAGTGCCCAGTGTGCCAACCAATACCATTCAGTCTACACCCCTTAGGGGGCCAGGTCTTAATGATGACCATCCTCATCTTTTGTTGGCTTTACTTCTTCCAAATCATTCATCACAGTCTCCATGTCCTAGAAAAGTCATCAAGATTCAGAGAGAGGAGTAGCTGAATGTGTTTAATGACTCATTACCATTAATATTAGATGATGTGGAAAAGGAGGAAAAGCAGATGGCAGAAGAAGGACTCCCACCTGTAGGGCAGGAGAGCACTGGGGTTGGAGAAGGAGGTATAGTTTAAAGGTGTCATGTGGCCATTAACAATGAAGAAGGACTATACAGTATGGTCATTATTAAATGAAAAGTAACTGCTAATTGGCAGCACGGTTGTTAGCAGCACAGCCGCAATCCACCCACAGCACGGCCACTCTGTGTGGCCATAACCTAAGGCAGAGTGGACTGCGTATACCTGATTTATAATGATTTGTGATGAATTAATTCATAAAAAAATGAATTTTCTTGTGGAACTTTGGAGAAGTAGACAAATCAAATTTTTCACAACTTCACTCATCTCTACTCAGAAGTCAATGACATCCTTAATGGGAACAGCGTGTCCTGAAAGTAAAAGGTTAAAGGGATAGCAAAAGTCGCTGCTTACTTATCACTATTTGCAGCTTTAAGCTCAATTTTCTATCCTTTAAAATCTAATATAACTAGGATCATATATTGTGGATACCTTAAAGGGAACCTGTCCCCGTGAAAATACAATGTAAACTATAGAAGCATGTTATACAGCAGGAGGAGCAGATTGATATATACCGTATTTTTCACCCCATAAGACGCGTCTTATGGGGCAAATGCTAATGAGCGCTTCCATTATGGAAGTGCTCATTAGCACTGGGGGACCAGAAAGCAGTGAAGACTCTGTACTCACCACTTCCTGGTCCTCCGCTCGGCTGCCGGCTGTGCGCGGCAGTTCACAGCAGCAGGAACGTAGAGAGCGGGCGCAGAGGAGCGGCGGCGTCCATGAGCAGGAGAGGTAAGTGGTTTATTTATTTGATAACACAGGAGGCAAAGGGGGCTGATATAAAGTGGCTGGGGCAGGTGAGAGGCAATGGGGGGCTCATATAATGCTGCTGGGGGCTGATTTAAGGCTGCTGGGGGCTGATTTAAGGCTTATGGGGGCTATTGAGAGGTGCTGGGGGCTGATGAGAGTTAATGGGGCCTGGTGAAAGACATATGGGGGGCTAATATGAGGCATATGTGGCATATGGGGGCTGATATGAAGCATATGGGGGCCGATGAGAGGCATGGGGGCTCATTCACATTGTGTTCTGAGCTGAGGTCTGATTGGGGGTCTGATCTGAGGTTTTATTGAGGTCTTATTAACATTGGGGGTCTTATTGGGGCTGTCAGCTTAGAGCTGATTAACATTGGAGGTCTAATTGGTGGTCTTACCAGAGGTTTAATGAAAAAATATATATATTTTTTATTGTCCTCCTCTACAACTTAGGTACGTCTTATGGGCCGGTGCGTCTTATAGGGAGAAAATACGGTAGCTTTATGGAAAAAATTCAGTAAAACTTAAAAGTAATTTATACCTTTAAATTCCTGCTCATTCTGAGCCATGAAGTCAAGGAGGTGATTGACAGCTATCTCTGTATACACAGTCATAGAGGAAAGGCTGTCAATCACTGATTGATAGGAGGCGCCTCGACTCCATGGCTCAGAATGAGCAGGAATTTAAATGAAAAAAATTACAGTTTTTACTAGATCCTTTGCTATAAAACTATATATCAATCTGCTCCTCCTGCTCTTTAAACATGGTCCCTGCTGCAGCTCAGACATCATGTTCACCCTGACAGGTTCCCTTTAAGGGTACTCTTGACTATAGCAACAGAAAAGAATCTATGACTCGCCTCATGCTGTGTATAAATTTGCACTCCCTCTATAAGCGTCACAATTTCTATTCCTAAATATCTATTAGAGACTTTTAGATAGCTAAGAATAGTGATTGTGCCAACACTGTCATGATGTGAAGGAGAACTGGTCAACAAGTGGGATTTTGTGGAGTGGAAAAATGAACCTAATGGTCAGATGATATATGTTCTTGTATAAGAGCAACACATGGATTTAATGTATCTTAAATTAGTCCATATTTATATGCAATTTTAAACTGTATTTCTCAGGCATTCTACAGAGAACAGTTCATGAGCCAAAGCCTAGAACATTAAATCAATCAAGTCAGACTTTCCATTCTCCTGATCCGTCAGAAGAAGAGAAAAAACAAAACAAAACAAAACAGGATCCAGTAAAAAAAATGGACCCTGTTGCATCAATTGTCATCTGTTTGAGCCATCTGAGATCTGTTTTTTTAGACAAAAAAAAGCCCTCCATGCAGTACTTTTTTCCATCTAAAAAACAAATCTCAGATGGAAATGGCTCTAACGGATAACGATGCATGCAACAGTATCCGTTTTTTTTAAAGGATCCTGTAAAAAAAACCAAAAAAAAAACCAGATCCTATGCAAAAGGGCAAGTTTGCATCAGCGTTCACAATTCCGCTACTGCTTTCCATTATAACATGGTTTTAATGGAAAATAACGGAATTGTAAGATAAAACTGACATGGGACTGGTGGTTGAATGTCTGCATCTGATCCCTGAGAGAATAAAATTTTCAGAAACTGTCCGATAGTTTCTGAAGGGCTGCATCTGTATCTTCTGGACTTAGATACAGTTGAAGACAAAGCTGAAGCAGGAAGGCAAACGTTCTCTGCTCTACCATAAACCCTGCAAACACTGCTGTCAATGGCGTGATGCAGGCATGATGTAGTGATGTCATCTTTTCTGCTCCCAGCCACACCACAGACCAAAAGAGGCCCGCACTGAATGGTCACCTCTGTTCAACTTTCGCGCCAGGCTTTGGTGAGCATTAAACTTGGATGCACTAAGGGGGCATCACACAGTGCCAGCAGGCTCTAAGGGTGCATTATACTACTTGGGGGCACAATACAGTGTGAGCTTACTCTAAGGGTCCATTCACACGTCCGTATGAATGGTTCCGCAATTTTGCGGAACGGGTGTAGACCCATTCATTTTCAATGTCCTATTCTTGTCCGCAGCCCGGATCCGCAAAACACATTCAGACGTTTGAATGGACCCTAAGGGATTATCATACTGCATGAGGGGCACCAAGGGGGCACAATATAGTGTGAGGAGGCACTAAGGGGTCATCATACTACACAAGAGCACTTACGTAGCATCATACTGTTTGAGTAGGCACAAAGGTGACATCACTACTGTCTGAGGAGCACTAAGGGAGCATTTTCATTATCTAGGGGCACTTTCACCATGTGTTTGTTCGTGTGTGTGTGGGGGCATCCTTACTCTGTGCCAGGCACGAATAGACACTATTACTGTGTGGAGATAAAAAGGGATACAAGGGGTACTGGGTGGGATCGGGTGCGTATGGATAGGAATTGAGCAGACATAAAGGCATGGCTTAATGGAAAAAACATTTGCCGCAGCGAGCTGAGTGCGTCACTGATGTTGTGTACATGTATATGCACAGACACATCACTATGGTCTCCAACAGTCAGACAGAGGCTAAAACTGTGCTCACAAACAGCATTGTCTGTAGTCACACATACATCTGTGCCTGTTGATAAGTTTTAACACAAAGTTGACTTCGCAATACATATTCTCATTGTATCCTCTGCATTGTGAAGCCTGCAGTCCTGCCCTGTACTCCTGCTTTCACCAATACTGTTTCCATGGCAACTGTAACATTGCAGCGCTGATGAATGAATGGTGGATAACCATTTCATAGCTGGATAAACTAAAATGCATAGTATGGCATTGCTAACAGTAGACTGTGGTGAATCAATATATCTATTGCACGTCTATGGTGGGATTTCTTGGAAAGCAACAATGTACGTACTGTACATGCTTCAAAATGTTTCTTATTCCATGAGAGGTCTTCAAATTATTGACATATGGTCTACCATGAACTACAAAGACACCACTGCCTACGTAGAGAATAGACTCAACATTTTATGAGAAAAGAGACTACCAAGGAACTGGCGGCATCGACAAATTGTCACAAAAGACATGTTATTAGTACTATCAATATTAGGATTAGAGATGAGTGAATTTCCTAAAATTTGTTTTGTTCCGATCCGCCAAGAAATTTGATTGAGACACTAAAAGATTCTACCTGAATCGAAAGTTCTTTAACCACTTCCCGTCCGCACGTTGACTATAAACGTCCGGGAAGTGGTTATCTATCTCTGAATGGCCGTTTATAAACGGCCATTCAGAGATAGCAGCTGCACGCTAATCGTGCAGCTGCACAGTGGGGTACCTGCTGTCAGTGACAGCAGGGTACCCCAAAGAGAAGGCAGGGACCGTTCCCAGGGGTCCCTGCCTTCTAGATCGCTGTATACACAGCGCTCAACGAGCGCTGTGTATACAGATCAGGAAGCGCTATTGCGCTTCCTGTTCCGGCCCGGCGGTCACGTGATCGCCGGGGCCGGAGAGTGCAGGAGCTGCCGGGTCTCTCATAGACCCGATCAGCCCTGCACTGAGGCTGTACAGCATAGTATTATGCTGTACAGCCTCTCTGGGGATGTATTTCCCCTGTAACTGGGGCCACTATGTCAGCCCCAGTTACAGGAGAAATCAAGTGTAAAAAAAAAATAAATAAAATAAGTGAAGTTAAATGTCCCCCTGAGGTCTTGTATGACCTTATGGGGGACACAAAGTGTAAAAAAATAAAAATAAAAAAAATAGTATCATAAAAAAAAAAAATCACATATATATAAAAAAAATAATTTCCCCCCAAATATTTCATTAAAAAAGTTACAAATAAAAATAAATAAATAAGATACACATATTTGGTATCACCGCGTCCGAAACGACCGTCTCTATAAAAATATCACATGATCTACCCCATAAAGTGAACTGCGTAAAAAAAATCTAATAAAAATTAAGCCAAAACAGCTTTTTTTGTCGCATCACCTACCAAAAAACATAATATTAAACAATCAAAAAGTCGTATGCATCCCAAAATGGTAGCAATAAAAACGTCACCTCCTCCCGAAAAAAATGAGCCCCCACACAAGATTATAGCCCGAAAAATGAAAAAAAAAATGGCTCTTAAAAAACTGCAACACAAAAACATGATTTTTCTTCTAAAAATGCTCTTATTGTGTAAAACGTAAAAAAATAAATAAAAAATAGACATATTTGGTATCGTTGCGTCCGTAACAACTGGCTCTACAAAAATATCACATGATCTACCCCATCAAGTGAACTGTGTAAAAAAAAATGTAGAAAAATGCCCCTAAACTGCTTTTTTTTTTTTTAGTTAACCTCCCAAAAATTAGATTAAAAAGTGATCAGAAAGCCATATGTACCCCAAAATGGTGCCAATAAAAAGCACAGCTTGTCCCGCAAAAAATAAGACCTCACGCAGCTCAGTCCACAAAAAAATTAAAAAGTTATCACTCTTACAAACCATGACAAAAAATTCCATGTTAGAAAATGCAGATGCTGCTCCTCCCCTTCTGAGCCCTGGCGTATCCCCAAATAACAGTTTACGACCACATGTACTGCAAACTGCAGAATCGGGGTAATAAATATTGAGTTTTGTTTTGTTGTTAACCCTTAATGTGTTACAGGAAAAAATTATTAAAATGGAAAATCTGCAAAAAAAGTGAAATTTTGAAATTTCACATCTATTTTGCTTTAATTCCTGTGGAATACTTAAAGTGTTAACAACATTTCTAAAATCAGTTTTGAATAGTTTGAGGGGTGTAGTTTCTAAAATGGGGTCATTTATGGGTGGTTTTTATTATGTAAGCCTCACAAACTGACTTCAGAACTGAACTGGTCCTTAAAAAAGTTGATTTTGCAAATTAGCAAAAATTGCGTCTAAAATTCTAAACCTTCTACTGTCCTAAAAAAATAAAATGACACTACCAAAATGATGCCAACATAAAGTTGACATATGGGGAATGTAAATTAAAAAGTATTTTATGGGGCATCACTATCTGTCTTAAAAGCAGAGAGATTGAAATTTAGAAAAACAGTGAATTTTTTCAAATTTTCAGTAACTTTTGGATTTTTTTATAAATAAAATTAAAACTTATCGACTCAAGTTTACCATTAACTTGAAGTACAATGTGTCACGAGAAAACAATCTCAGAATCGCTTGGCTAAGTAAAAGCGTTCCAAAGTTATTACCACATGAAGTGACACATGTCAGATTTGAAAAATTAGGCCTGGTCAGGAAGGGGGGAAATGGCTCAGAGCTGAAGTGGTTAAATTGCTGGAAATCTCTTTCTCTCTTTCTTTCTACCAAACGAATGTGAAGAAATTCCGATTCTACCGAATCAGAAATGTTTTCAGAAAATTGGGTTTGAATTTTGATTTGTTCATCTCTAATTAGGATTATATATCATGCTGTATAAGGCATGTCAAGTACAACAAAAGACCAAATATGCACTATAAGTGCAATCAGTATCAGGTCATCAGTATCAGATCTGCAGGTGTGTGAGTCCTGGAACCCCTTCCTAGGCCAGTGACATCACCGTACAGTAATCACATGGCCTAGTTGCAGCTCAGCCCCATTCAAGGCATCAACTTATAGCTCATCAGAGCTTCGGTGAGCGCAGGACTCCCTGAAAAAGCTTATTGGATGGGGTGCCAGGACTCGGACCTGCCGCAACTCAGACCCCAAATTTATACAGACCATAGATCAGCCCCCAAATTTATACAGGCAACTGTCATCCTGCTGATGCTCCCAATACTGTTCCCGCTGTCTCTCAACATGCCCACAAACAGTATACTGTCAGAAATAACAGTGCCATACAGATAGTCCCCCAGAGAAATAGTGCTCCCAGACTGCCTTCATTAGTAATAGTGACCCAATTGTGATAATACTCCCCAAAAGTTACCCCATTAGTAGCAATGCCTACATATTGTGTCCAATAATATTAATGCCCCCACAGTACCCACCGTAGTAATAATATAAGCATAGTCCACCCAGTATTTATAAAGCACTTCCTGCAAGTGCTTGTAATGCCAGTAGGTAATTCCCCCAACCCAGGTAGTTCCAGCATATAATACTCCTCCATGCCCCCCTATAATGCCAGTGTTTAATGTTCCGTGATGCCCCCTGTAGTTCCAGTATATATCTAATTCCCCCCATAGTGCCAGGATATATATATATATATATATATATATATATATATATATATATACTGTATATATATAATGTCCCACTTGCAGTGCCAGTGTATAATACTTCTCCATGCCCTCTGTAGTGCCAGTATATACAAAGCCCCCCATAGTGCCAGTATATAATGTTCCTCCATGCCCCCTGTAGTGCCTATATATAGATGCAAGTAGATAATCTCTGTAGTGCCTGGTATATTGGTGCCACCAGTAGTACCAGGTATATATAATATCCCCCTACTTTCTTGATACTCCCAGTAGTGCCAGGTACATATAATGCCCCATCCTTGGTGTCCCCAGTAGTGCCAGGTCAATATATTGCTCTTCCCTTCCTTGGTGCCCCCAGTAGTGCCAGGTATATACAATACTCATACTCTCCCTTCCCACTTCCTTGGTGCCCTCAGTAATGCCAGTTCTTTATATTGCCCCCCGCCACCCTCTTTGTTGTCCCCAGTAGTGCTGATATATAGTATTAAAATAAAAAAATCTTTAAAAAAAGTATTTTCCTCACTCCCCCGCCACCATCTGCAATACAGACCACAGTATGATCTGTGGCCTGTGCTGCTGTTTTCCGGTGCAGGAGGTCCTGATGACATCCTTGCTCCTGAGCTGGGTCTCGCGCAATGACATGATCATGCAAGACCTGTGGCAGAAGGTTGTGGTGATGTCATTATGACTGTTCTACTACATTCTACGTTTTACTGCCTAGCAGCCTGAGGCCTTTGAGGTTGAACAGCCTGAAATGTGGCTATAATTTCTCCCATTCTATCTTATGAGTGGCAACATCGCACCTTAGACATGTGCCTACCAGTTATTTAAACCCTGATATTTGCATAGTTTGTGTTGTTACAAATGCAGCAGTACTCAATATGTGGAAGGGATTTTATTTTTTACGTTTTTTCTCTTGAAAAACATTTTAACGAGGAAATGTTTTAAATTAATAGTATGTCACGGGGGAGACAAGGGAAGGTGCGCCCTGTACTGAATACCCCCCCGTTCTCTCCCTGCCTGCTTGCCTCAGTCGGCCCTAGGCGGCCGCGGACAACCACGGTGACGGTCCCTGCTCTGTATAAGTGCACAGGGAGGAACAGGGAACAATTGGAGAGACAAACACAGATGAAACAAACACAATATTAGAATAGTCAGCAAGCCGGGTCATACACAGGAGATAACGTCAATACCGGGGGTGAAGCAAAGAGAGGTCGAAGTCCAAAGTCCAAGGTCAGGGTCAAACAGCAATCAAACACTAAGTCGCACAAGCACTGATCAAAGTAGTAACGCTAATCACAGGCAATTAGGGAGGACAACTAGTGGCTTTAAATAGCCCTCCACTGGGTCATGTGACGGGGCAAGCGTCACATGACCTCATTTGCATACCGAGCGCTGGCCAAACGTGACCAGCGCTCAAATATGCACCAAATTTGGTCATGTGGTGTGGCCAGCGCCACATGACCCAAAACCAGGTATATAATAAATGTTCTGAGCGCTGGTTGCCCAGACCAGCGCTCAGATGTCCCCGCCTGCTCGTTTACTAGGGGGGCGGGGAGGACGCCGGACGCGCTGTATCAGTGCGCGTGCCGGACCCTCTCCTGTGAGTGTCGTCATGGAGACGAGGACGCATCCTGCGTCCTCGCTCCGGCGCACTCCTGGGAGACCGGCGGCATGGCAGAGAGGAAGCGCGCCGCCGGCTCCCCGTTACAGTACCCCCCCCTTCACGAGGGGCCACCGGACCCTTAGCTGGAGGAACCGGCTTTTCAGGATGCTGTCGATGAAAACTCCTAACAAGTGCGTCTGCATGCATCCTGCTCAGCGGTACCCAAGATCTGTCCTCAGGCCCAAATCCCCTCCAGTGTACAAGGTACTGGAAGGAATTCCGGACTTTCCTAACGTCAATGATTCTATGAATCTCGTGCTCCACTTGTCCCTCCACCTCGACCGGAGGCGGGGCAGTTCCTCTGGACCAGCGGGAGCAACATAACGCTTAAGCAAAGACATATGAAAAACATTGTGAACACGAAGGGAGTCAGGTAAACACAATTCAAACGACACCGGATTGATCACCTTGGTGATCCTGTATGGACCAATGAAGCGAGGCGCAAACTTATAGGATGGTACTTTCATTCGTAGATTTTTAGTTGACAACCATACCATGTCCCCCACCTTGAAATTCACACCCTTAGAACGTTTCTTATCGGCCTTAGTTTTTTGAATCCTTTGGGCTCTTTCCAGGTTCAACTGAACCTGTGCCCAAACTGTGCACAGTTCCTGAGAGAGAACATTGGCCTCTGGGACCGCCGAAGCAGCTGGAGAAAAGGAGCCAAAGCGCGGATGAAACCCCATGTTGCAGAAAAACGGCGATACCCCAGAAGACGAATTCACACGGTTATTAATCGCGAACTCGGCCAGAGACAGGAATCTGGCCCACACATGCTGGTTATCAGCAACATAACATCTGAGATATTGCTCAACGGACTGATTAAGACGTTCAGTCTGACCATTGGTCTCTGGATGAAAGGCTGACGAAAAGGATAAAGAAATATCAATCTTCTTACAGAAGGCCCTCCAGAATTTAGACACAAACTGCACCCCCCTGTCAGAAACAATATTCTCAGGAACACCGTGTAGTTTAACTATGTGGTCCATAAATACGGAAGCCAAAACCTTTGCAGAGGGTAATTTACACAAAGGAATAAAGTGACACATCTTGCTGAATCTGTCCACCACTACAAGAATCACGGTTTTACCCTCAGAGCATGGCAAATCCGTGATGAAGTCCATGGACAGATGTGACCAAGGTCTACCAGGTATGGGTAATGGACGCAACTCACCCATAGGCCGAGTCTTGGGATTCTTGGACCTGGCACAAGTATTGCACGCAGTTACAAAAGCCTGAACATCTCTGGAGATTGACGACCACCAATACTGCCTAGAGACCAACTCCTTGGTGGCATTGATACCAGGATGTCCACATAAAACAGAGCTATGGCACTCACCCAGCAGTCGCAACCGCAAATGAGCTGGCACAAATAACTTGTCATTGGGAGTACCAGTGGGAGCAAGATGTTGTCCTGCCACGATTTCAGAAGCTAGATCAGATGAGGTAGCGGCTACGATGATGTCAGCTGGCAGGATGGGCTCAGGAGGGACGTCAGGAGGCTGATACGCCTGGAAACTTCGGGATAAGGCATCGGCCTTAATGTTCTTGCTTCCGGGTCTGAAGGTAACACAAAAGTCAAAACGAGTAAAGAACAAAGCCCACCTCGCCTGTCTGGGATTCAATCGCTTAGCAGATTCCAGAAACATCAAATTCTTATGATCCGTGAGGACCGTAATGCGGTGTAATGCCCCTTCTAAAAAATGACGCCATTCCTCAAATGCCCACTTGATTGCTAGTAACTCCCTATTACCAATGTCATAGTTTCTCTCGGCAGGAGAGAACTTGCGGGAGAAGAAGGCGCATGGCTTGAGATTAGTTAAGGTGGAAGACCCCTGGGACAGTACTGCCCCCACACCATCTTCAGATGCATCCACCTCAACTACAAATGGCTTATTTTGATCAGGCTGGATCAGCACAGGAGCATCAACAAAAAACCGCTTTAGCTTTTCAAAAGCTTCAATAGCTGCAGGGGACCAGTTGACTAAATCAGCTCCCTTGCGGGTCAAATCCGTAATGGGTTTGGCTATAACAGAAAAATTTTTGATAAATTTTCGATAGAAATTAGTAAAACCCAGAAATCGCTGGAGCGCCTTCAGAGAGGAAGGTCGCACCCAATCTACAATGGCCTGTACCTTACCCGGGTCCATTTTGAAGGAAAAAGGGGTGAGAATGTATCCCAAAAAGGTCACTTCCTGAACACCAAAGATACACTTCTCCCCTTTGACAAACAACTTGTTTTCACGCAACACCTCCAGCACTTGCCTGGTGTGGGATACGTGACTCTCCCAGTCTGTAGAAAAAATCAAGATGTCATCAATATAGACAATTACAAATTTTCCAATAAATGGTCTAAAAATGTCATTGACAAAATTTTGGAACACTGCAGGAGCATTACTTAACCCGAAGGGCATTACTAGGTACTCATAATGACCCTCCGGGGTATTAAAGGCAGTTTTCCATTCATCACCCTCCCGGATTCTGATCAGGTTGTACGCCCCCTTCAGATCTAGCTTAGTAAACCAACAAGCACCCTGAACCTGATTCAACAAATCAGGAATAAGGGGCAACGGTACCTGTTTTTAACAGTAATTTTATTGAGTTCCCTGTAATCAATACAGGGCCTCAACCCTCCATCCTTTTTCCCGACAAAGAAAAATCCTGCCCCCATGGGAGAAACAGAAGGCCGGATGTGACCCTTGGCCAGACTCTCCTTGAGATAATCCCTCATAGACTGACGCTCTGGAGTAGAGAGATTATAGATTCGGCCCTTGGGATATCTGGACCCCTCAATAATATCGATGGCACAATCATATTGCCAGTGAGGAGGGAGGAACTCAGTCTCGGACATGGAGAAAACGTCCGAAAAATCGTTGATGTACTCAGGTAAGAAAAGAGACTCAGTGGTACCTCCCAACTGCAATACAGATTTGCAACACTTGTCACAATTCAGCCCCCATTTTTCTAATTCACCTGTTGACCAATTGATTACAGGATTGTGGTCCTGCAACCAAGGTAAACCAAGAACTAGGTCAGCAGGTAAATTTTTTAAAACCCAAAAAACACATTTTTCGGAATGCGAAATCCCAACCGTCAGGGTCACACTAGGGGTACAGAACTCAATCCTCCCATTATTTAGGGGAGTGGAGTCGAGGGCGATAATTTGAATACTCTCCCTTAAAGGGACCATCGGTAAACCCACAGACTGTACAAAATCAAAATTAATAAAATTAGCAGCAGAACCAGAGTCAACAAAAGCCTTTCCAGAACCCCTGAATTGATCATATGCAATGGAGATGGGTACTAAAATCTTTCTCCTTACCACTGCTGGGGTTACCTTACTTCCCACCGGAGATCTCCTAGAGGGCGGAAGTTTTGGACACTGCTGGAGCCAGTGGTTCGCCTCACCGCAGTAGAAGCAGGCTCCCTTTAAACGTCTTTGGTTTTTCAGGATACCTCCTAACTGCATGGACTCCGGGACCTTGGCAGGAGGTGGACTCAGAGGAGGAAACTCAGGCAGGACGACAGCTTGAGGAGTACTTGATCGCTCCCTCTGTCTTTCTCTCACCCGTTGATCCAGCTTAATAACTAAAGTCATGGTCGTCTCTAGGGAGTCAGGAGTAGGATAACAAACCAGAATATCCTTGAGTTGGTCTGACAGCCCCACCCTAAACTGGCTTCTCAAAGCTGGGTCATTCCACCCAGAGGAGACACACCACTTCCTGAACTCTGCACAGTAATCCTCTACTGGGCGGTTTCCCTGCTGAATGTTCCTGAGCTGAGTTTCTGCTACAGTGGCCCAGTCTGGTTCTTCATACAAAAGACCTAAGGCCTGGAAAAAGGCCTCCACAGACAACAGACATGGGGAGTCAGATGGCAATGAGAAAGCCCACTCCTGCGGATCCCCTTGCAGCAAGGAAATAATTATTCCTACCCGCTGCTGCTCAGAACCCGAGGAGTGTGGGCGTAAACGAAAATATAATTTGCAACTTTCCTGGAAAGAACGGAAAGTCTTTCGGTTACCCACAAACCGATCGGGCAACCTTATATGGGGTTCAATAATGGAGGAAGCGGCTGCGGGTGCAGTTTGCAGCTGCTCCTGGTGTTGGATTCTCTCGGCCAGATCCTGGATCATCTGAGCCATGTCACCTATATGATCCATGAGAACTCGCAACGGCTCCATTTAGTATGGCCTGTGATTCTGTCACGGGGGAGACAAGGGAAGGTGCGCCCTGTACTGAATACCCCCCCGTTCTCTCCCTGCCTGCTTGCCTCAGTCGGCCCTAGGCGGCCGCGGACAACCACGGTGACGGTCCCTGCTCTGTATAAGTGCACAGGGAGGAACAGGGAACAATTGGAGAGACAAACACAGACGAAACAAACACAATATTAGAATAGTCAGCAAGCCGGGTCATACACAGGAGATAACGTCAATACCGGGGGTGAAGCAAAGAGAGGTCGAAGTCCAAAGTCCAAGGTCAGGGTCAAACAGCAATCAAACACTAAGTCGCACAAGCACTGATCAAAGTAGTAACGCTAATCACAGGCAATTAGGGAGGACAACTAGTGGCTTTAAATAGCCCTCCACTGGGTCATGTGACGGGGCCAGCGTCACATGACCTCATTTGCATACCGAGCTCTGGCCAAACGTGACCAGCGCTCAAATATGCACCAAATTTGGTCATGTGGCGTGGCCAGCGCCACATGACCCAAAACCAGGTATATAATAAATGTTCTGAGCGCTGGTTGCCCAGACCAGCGCTCAGATGTCCCCGCCTGCTCGTTTACTAGGGGGGCGGGGAGGACGCCGGACGCACTGTATCAGTGCGCGTGCCGGACCCTCTCCTGTGAGTGTCGTCATGGAGACGAGGACGCATCCTGCGTCCTCGCTCCGGCGCACTCCTGGGAGACCGGCGGCATGGCAAAGAGGAAGCGCGCCGCCGGCTCCCCGTTACATAGTAACATAGTAACATAGTAATATAGTTTATAAGGCCGAAAAAAAGACATCTGTCCATCCAGTTCGACCTGTTTTCCTACAAGTTGATCCAGAGGAAGGCAAAAAACCCCTGTGCGGTAGAAGCCAATTTTCCTCACTTTAGGGGAAAAAATTCCTTCCCGACTCCAATCAGGCAATCAGAATTACTCCCTGCATCAACAACAACCCATATCTAGTAACTATAACCTGTAATATTATTACCCTCCAGAAATACATCCAGGCCCCTCTTGAACTCTTTTAGTGAACTTACCATCACCACCTCCTCAGGCAGAGAGTTCCATAGTCTCACTGCTCTTACCGTAAAGAATCCTCTTCTATTTTTGTGAACAAACCTTCTTTTCTCCAGGCGCAGAGGATGTCCCCTCGTCATGGTCACTGTCCTTGGGATAAAGAGATCATGGGAGAGATCTCTGTACTGACCCCTGATATATTTATACATAGTTATTAGATCTCTCCTGAGTCGTCTTTTTTTCTAAAGTGAATAACCCTAATTTTGATAATCTTTCTGGGTACTGTAGTCCACCCATTCCAGCTATGACTTTAGTTGCCCTCCTCTGAACCCTCTCCAGCTCTGCTATGTCTGCCTTGTTCACAGGAGCCCAGAACTGTACACAGTACTCCATATGTGGTCTGACTAGTGATTTGTAAAGTGGCAGGACTATGTTCTCATCACGGGCATCTATGCCCCTTTTGATGCAACCCATTATCTTATTGGCCTTGGCAGCAGCTGTCTGACACTGGTTTCTGTAGCTTAGTTTGCTGTTCACTAAAATTCCTAGGTCCTTTTCCATGTCAGAGTTACCCAATGTTTTACCATTTAGTATGTACTGGTGACTTGCATTATTCCTTCCCATATGCATAACCTTACATTTGTCAGTGTTAAACCTCATCTGCCACTTCTCTGCCCAAGCCTCCAGTCTATCCAGATCCATCTGTAGCAGTGTACTGTCCTCTTCTGTGGTAATTACTTTACACAGTTTAATGTCATCTGCAAAAATTGATATTTTACTGTGCATACTTTAATTGTTTCTTTTTATTACCATTTATTAGTCCAAGAAGGGCATTTTGACATGTGATCATTTGATTGCATACATAGTATACCATACTAGATATGTACTACAGTGTATTATGCTGTCAGTACAATACTGACTATGCCTCTTACTTAATAGGGTATATACATTAATGGACCATCGCCTGCTGTGTACAGACATTGGCAATCTTATTTGCAAGGTGGCAATGGCTGATAGAGAGAATACCTTCAATCTGAAACCACTTAGATGCTATGGTCGCTGTTGACTGCAGCATCTAAGGGTTTAAAAGGCCAGGATCGCCTCTTTTTTCCAATCAGGACCATTACAACAGGAGCTCGGCTGTCATATGAGAGCCAAAATCCTTCTCTCTGCTGGTTGGGAGACTTATTCAAGGTCACATATTCTAAACAGTGGCCTAGAATAAGACCTCTTAGTGACAACCATAAAATAGGCGTATGGGGAGTCATTAAAGCGGTTGTCCCATCTCAGACAATGGGGGCATATTGCTAGGATATGCCCCCGTTGTCTTATAGGTGCGGGTCCCACCGCTGGGGCCCTCACCTATATCGAGAACGAAGTGGCCACCACCAGGCGCAGCTCCCCGCTGCGCTCATAGAAATGAATGGGAGCGCACCTCGCAAGCGTGGCCACCGCTCCCATTCATTTCTATGGAGCCGACGGAAATAGCCGAGCCAGCACTTAGCTATTTTCGGCGGCCCCATAGAAATGGAGGGCGGCTGCTATAAGACAATGGGGGCATATCCTAGCGATATGCCCCCATTGACTGAGATGGTATAACCCCTTTAAGGGTTTAAGCACTGTATAGTGGTATTTACTGGGTATTCTATCTATCTATCTATCTATCTATGTTATTACACTGTATACTATATTATTTTGACGCGTATAATATTATTTAAGCAACTTTGTGAAAGTATTTGTTAAGCACTATACTATATGGTACACTATGGTGATTTGTACTTTAATGACACTACACCTTATGAGGAGGATACAAACCGAAGGTGTTGCACAGATTTAAAATAAGACTGACTCTGATGGTATATGGTACATCACATCAGAGATCTCCAAATTCTGTCTTTCCAGCTGTTAAAACTACAACTCCCAGCATGCCCAGTGTACCTACCCACACAAGATAAACAAGTTTAAATCCTCATACAATATCTCATGTTTGTCAATATTTAAAATTCTGTGATATACGTACCTGAACTAATAGTTCTAATTAGAGCTGAGTGAATTTCCCAAAATTTGTTTAGGGTCAAACTAGTTAGAATCAGATTTGATTTGGTCTGAATAAATTTGTTTTGAATTAAAAGTGCCTCAATTGCCCTGAAAAGTCATGAATCTGAGGTCTCCTAGGACTGTATGCAGTACTCCAGAAGGACTACTGCGAAGGGTCAATTATTATTGCAATGTTTCTTGAGATGACTGTTGTAATTTCTTATCTACTGTACATACACTTAAAGGGGTATTCCCATCTCACTAATGTAGTTTGTATAGTTAGATATATCCATACCAACATTATTGCTAATAGAATGTAATTATATAAAATGTACCGTTTAGAAAATTTGCCTGTTTGTATATCCATTGTCCTACACACATCAGTCAGGCCGTTGCCCCTAGTTACGGCCACTGCGGCCATGTAGTAGTAGTGGCCGGCTTGCTCCTGTTCAAACCCATACTCCGGTCATTTTTTACTGTAATTTTGATGAGTGGATAAACCTGTCCCTTTTTCCTCTAAAAACTTTGCATTCACGTCTGGACAAGTAAAGATTTACTGTGGCCGGATAAGGGTACTTTCACCTCTGTATTTTGGACACTTCCGTCCAAAACGCAATGGTCAGGATCCGTCCAAAATGCAGACTTTACAAACGGATCCTGCTCCATAGAGATGAATTGATCTTGAAACAGGATCCGTTTCTCTGTGTTTTGGAAGCGCAGACAAGAACGCAGCTTGTAGCATTTTTGTCTGCGCTTCCAAAACACAGAGAAATGGATCCGGTCCCAAGATCAATTCCTCTCTATGGAGCAGGATCCGTTTATAAAGTCTACGTTTTGGACGGATAGTGTCCAAAACACAGATGTGAAAGGACCCTAAGATGTGTCTCCGCATGCTCATGCAAAGTGCTTACACAATACAGCAGTTACCTCAGAGCGGGTTTGAAAAGGAGCAAGCCGGCCACCACTACTACAAGGCCGTCGTGGCCGTAACTAGGGGCAACGGCCTGACTTATGTGTGTGGGACAATGCCTACACAAATAGGCAAATCTTCTAAACGGTACATTTTATATAAATACATTCTATTAGTAATAATATTGGTATGGCTATATCTAATTATAGAAACTACATTTGTGATATAGGAATACCCCTTTAATGGCATTATATGGATAACATATGGATAACAGCCTGGCAAATTGTGTTAGGTTGTCAGATGGACTAGGTCAGCCCTTTGACTAGTTAGTGTTGAAGAAAGTCGAGTCTACAACAGCTTGGAGGAAAGACATGTGTGAGAGACTTTCTGTATAACTTTCTGTATGTCCAAGTTCAGAGAACATTAATCTCAGAGCCTACAACTGACCAGAAAGCAGCCATACTACCAGGGTAGTTCAGAAAGTAAGAGAGACCAGACATCTGAGAAGGTCTGGAACTAACAAGGCTGTGCATTGGACTCAGACAGCAAGGTATTATGCTTGTTTATGGCAGAAAGGCATTTTCTGCTGTGGAATGGAATTTTGCAAAAGCATTCCCCAAACTTTGAAACGGATTGGCCACCAATACAGTGTCTTGAAAAAGTATTCACACCCCTTGAACTATTCCACATTTTTTCACGTTACAACCAACTTAAATGTATTTTATTGGGATTTTATGTGATAGACCAACACAAAGTAACATGTATGTGTGAAGTGAAAAGAAAAATTATACAGTTTTTTCAAAACTTTATATCTCTATAAAGACATAAGACATAATATCATGAATATTTTCAATTACTTCTATCGAAAGGACAAAATGTAGCATGAGCAAAATGGCTTGAAAGTCACCTTGTTTGAGATGTTTGCAATGGACATTAAGTGGCATAAGTAAGTGCTGGGAAGGAGCTGGTTTTCTTTCGCCCAGATCGAACAGTTTGAAACCACTTTTCACAAAGTGAGTTTACATAATGTGTAGGGGACTGGTTAGTTGTGATTGATTCCACAACTGTGCTATGGTTGATGTCGCTTATAGGTGAGGCCCACAGAGTAAAGAACCAGTAGACAAGAACCGAATATCAAAACAGATTTACCACAAGGTGCAATGTTAGGTTAATAACTAGAGATGAGCGAAGTTTTGGAAAATTTTGATTCGGCTGCCCCGCTGAACCTTACAAAAAAATGCGAAGTGCATTTTTTTGTAAGTAGCGGGTGCAATGACAGGGAGCGGTGATAGCGTCGCTCCACATCATTGTTCCCCTCAGATGCCGCATTCGTACATGATTGCGGCATCTGAGAGTAAAAACAGTATAAAGTTGACAGAAACAAAAAATGAAATCATACTTGTACATACATACTTACTTGCCTTACTTACCATCTTGATCTGGCACAAAATCTCACGCAGCCCGAGATGACGTTGTCACGCCAGTGTGGTGACATCATATGTCACCATGCACAGGATTTCGGCTGAGATCTTCAATCAAGATGGCGTTGGCCAGCTCATTGCGTGCAAATGGAGGAGGCAAGTATGATTTTTTTGTTTTTGACACTATTACAGGTTAAATCGATTCGCTAGTACAAAGCACGATGAAATTCGGCTAATCAAATTTAACTTGAAATTTGTATCGAATTCCACTTTGTTGGATTTCGAGTCGCTTAACTCTACTAATAAGTTCACAATAAGGCAGTTTTGATAAATGGTGGTATTTGGGGAAAGTGATATAACAGCGATATCTGTTGGGTCAGATACCTTTATATTAGATATTTAACCCCTTTCATGTTACTATAGGGCCCCCTCACTTTTGTGTAATAAGTATAGAAAAATTGAACATACCTGTTCACCAAAACGGCATTCATAGACTTTGCTTCAATAGGTTTTAACCAAAGCTGTGTGGCCGGGTTGACCTGGCTATTGTTATATTGTTGATTTGGATGTGTTGAGAGTACACCAAAGGTAAATGAGCAAATGCAGTAATTAGGGTTAGTAGACCAAAAAGCGCAACTGGTTAAAATAGAAGCAAACACAATAAACTATCCAGGAGTCAGGTTACTAGTGATCACAGGGAAATCCAAAAGAACTGGTCAGGAGTAAAGCCGTGGAAAAAAAATCACAAGATATCCACAGGGTGAACTAGCACAACACAGGAACCAAATAGAATGTTCCATAACTGTCAAAGAGTTCTTGAAAAGCTGAGTTAGATAGGTAGACCTAGATTATGTAATTGGCGTTTACTGAACATGTTAGCTCAGAGAGTTGGAGGAAAATGAACTCTTACTTGTGGCAACATAGCATGGTCCATATAGTAATGGAGGAACAGTGGAGTTGAAGAGATCACAAAGATGAACTGGCAAATAGATCACCAGATTGATGTCTCCAGGAGGAAGGTAAGTATGTGACTGAAAATGTTTCTTTTAAACAAATGGAAGTAGATATATAAAAGGCCCTGTGTACAACTTACATTTTTTTCTTACCACAAAAACATAGGCCAAGACAAAAGAATGACACATTGATCCAACACGATTTTTCATTTATTATGTTTAAAGTAAAGTATAATCATTTCTTACACTGACATTAAGGATATCTGACTGTGTTTCAGACTCTTCCAAGACTGATTGAGTTAATAAGTAGTTCTGGCCGCATTCTTATCTTGCCTGACATCTACATCGATTTATAAATGAAGTGTAGGGCACACAGCTATGCCACCGGCCATTTTGTTTTTTCACTGCTTAGCTTTTCTGCCATGTAAACATATCACATTCTTGGGAAAAAAAATAAAAAATAAATGTAATTTCCTTTGTTTTCATTAAAATCATTTTTCTCTTCATAACCCCTTCTCCCCTCCTGGTTGTATTGGATAAAATGCTCCCTTTCTCCTTAGTGAGTCATTTGCACTGCATTAGCACATTCCCAAGGCCCCAGTAACATCTAAAGCTGGGAACACTGGCAAGTTATTGCCTCATAAACTGCAGCTGACTTGCCCAGGGCTGATTACTGAAGTTATTGGGAGGTGGGAGGTGGGCTCGGAGCTGAATATCAGCTCATAAGTCAGGTGTAGACCCATTCTGAAACCTATATTGAAGTTGTAATAAAGTCAATGCAGTTATTGCACACATTCTCATTTTTTAATATTTGTCCAGAACCATTACATTTAGCCTCACAAACACAGTCTATGTCTGAAGATAAAAAGTAAAAATGCACGGAAGTCTCAACTCTCAGCTTTCTTGATAGCATTGAAATAAAGTTAAACTTCATGGGGTTTATACTTTGCTTCTGCCATTTCGTCGATATAACCAACCAGACTTCCCTACTGTGTATCCTCCACAGGAGAATACCTTGGTAGGGATTATATTGTAGATGTTGAGGTGTTGATATGTCCTCTCTAAAGGAATGGAGACACCTGTGCAGGAGGCATCAAAGGGAAACTAGGTTGTCTACTTACATGGCAGTAGAGATACTAATTGTCATTAGGCTGGATCTTTCTAAAACTAATTGATTCCCCAATGAGTT
Organism: Rhinella marina; assembly: GCA_900303285.1. NCBI lineage: Eukaryota > Metazoa > Chordata > Amphibia > Anura > Bufonidae > Rhinella > Rhinella marina. The sequence goes on from ONZH01028615.1 coordinate 48,753, forward strand.
CCTGTATGTCATAGAGATAAAATGTGTAACAATAAGATAAAGTGCATTTAAAGGGCCATTGCTTAAAAATGATTTCTTATGGAAGTAAATACAAGTTAAATATGGCCAAAAACCAGGATTATAGTCAAAATTCGCTGACAGTAATTCCATTATTGATTAGAAAGGAACTATACATGAAAAAAAAAAATCAACCTTTCACATTCCCGTGGAAAAAGCTGAGAGGCTAAACTTGAGTTGGACATCAAATGATCAACTTGTTATGATTTGTTTTATGCCTTTGAGACTTAGTCACCTGAGTATATTAGAACCTCCTTCAGTGTGATTAAGGCTACTTTCACACTAGCGTTTTTAAATTCCGGTATTGAGTTCCGTCATAGGGGCTCAATACCGGAAAAAACGCTTCAGTTTTGTCAATGGGGAAAAACTGAACTGAAGACAACGGAATGCTCCTGAAAGCATTCCGTTCCGTCTTTAGACCGGAGAACAAACCGCAGCATGCTGCGGTTTTCTCTCCGGTCCAGACATCTGCACCAAGACAGATCCGGAATGACCCCCAATGCAAGTCAATGGGGACGGATCCGTCTGGTGTGACCACAATGGTAAACGGATCCGCCCTCCATTGACTTTCAATGGAGTTCAGGACGGATCGGTCGCTTACACATACAGACATACATACAGACATACATACAGACATACACACACATACAAATACACACAAACACATACATACTTACATACTCCAGGCAGGCAGGCCGCACGTCTTCACGCCCAGGAGGCGCGCAGCTATGACGATTCCCTACAGCGCCCAGCAGAGGGCGCTGTGGGGAATCGTCATAGCTGCGAGCCTCCTGAGCGTGAAGACGTGCGGTCTGCCTGCCTGCCAGGAGTATGTAAGTATTAGAGATGAGCGAACGTGCTCGTAACGAGCACTGTACCGCTCGGCTCCCCTGCGCTCACATGGGCGCAGGCAGCCGCTTCCATCGGGTGAGGAGGACGGAAGCGGCTGCCTGCGCCCATGCGAGCGCAGGGGAGCCGAGCGGTACAGTGCTCATTACGAGCACGTTCGCTCATCTCTAGTAAGTATGTATGTGTTTGTGTGTATGTGTGTCATGTCCCTGCGGCAGTCCGGATCCGGCGGCACCCTTCACCTGCCGGATCCGGACTGCCACTAGTGTGAAAGTAGCCTAAGTCTAGTGGACCTCATATCAGGCATTAGGAGGAGCTATTTTATTACCAGAGACTACTCTGCATAGAATTATCTTTACCATGATCCATTAACGATGAGAAATTAATGGCAATAGTCTATAAAGTTTTGACATTGCCTTAAACAAAAAGCAGCAATTCTGGCATGTTTTTTTTTTTTTTTTTTACGTTTTTCACCATACAAGATAAATTACATGATTGCGTAGTGCAGGTTGTTATAGACATGGCAATACCAAATATTGTGGAGGAGATTTTATATTTGCAGTACTTTCCATTGAAATGTGTTTTTTTCAGTGGAAAAAGGTGTTTTTTAACTTGGAGTTTTTTTATTTAACATGTTTTTTTTAAACTTTTTTTTAACCATTTAATGGTCCCACAAGGGGATTATAATAGGCAATCTTTTGATCACTTCTAAAATACATTGCACTATTCCTGTAGTGCAATGTATTTTAATGTCAGTTCTATACTGACATTCACCAGTACTGGGAGACACTAGAGGCAGGTCTGGGGCCTTCACTAGACCTTGACCTATCTGCTCTAACATTGGCACCCCTCAATAGCATTTGTGGGGTTCCAATGGGAGACAGTAGGAATCCCTTCCCTCTGTAGCTGCTTACATACCACATGCACTATTGCCCATGTCATGTAAGGGGTTAAATGGCCCGGAATGGCATTCCTGCTGAATACTACTAATGCTTCAGGACATTAGTAGTATTATTAGAGTAGGAGTGTGGATGTTATGTGCCCTTGCTCTCCGCTGCATGGGTCCACTCTCCGCTGCATGGGTCCACTGGCCTTTTTATGGCAGCCCAGCCTAAGGCCCCTCAGTGACTGCTGTAAAAAGGGGTTAAAAAGCTAAAAAGCACCAGTCAGCAGGATCAAACTTATTAAACCATGCATACTGCCTGGAAAGATTGATTCTACTGATTAAAATCAAATGCCTTTTGAAAATCAGTTGCAGTGTGCCCCCGCCCCCCCCCCCCAAACAAAAATAATTATATACAGTATATATATTTTTATGGATTAAGAGATTGAATACCTTAAAACCGGATGGACTCAATGTGGATTATAGACCGTGGATCCATTCATGATATTCGGGATTATTTCTACTCTAGTGGTGTGTGTATATACTGATACATCAGTGTTTTTTGTATATTAATACGAATTTTCTCTGTCTCTTGCAGAAATCTGTTCAAAATCTGATGAGTGTAAAAAAAACAGCAGTTTGTTATATTCGTCCTCATTGCGGCTGCAATTTTTCAATTATTTTTCTTTCCCTTTTTTACTTATAATAAATAGAGATGAGCGAGTAGTGAAATATTCGAAAGTTCGAAATTCGATTCGAATAGACCGCGAAATTCGACTATTCGACCGAATATCGAATCCCATTAAAGTCTATGGGGAAAAAATGCTCGCCACTTGGAAATCTCAATTCGACCACTTGGAGGTCACCAAGTCCACCCTGAAACCTCAGAAAAGGATGCCAACACTGCTGGAATGCAACTGGGACAGCAGGGGAAGCATGTCTGGGTGCATATAGCGCGCCCAAGTCGCACTATTACGCCACTATCACAGCCTCTCAACAATACACTCCAAAGACAATGTAACCTCTCTGTAAAGTGAGACCATACAAGGAAACCTTCTTTCCTCTACATTGCCATGGACCCCAAGCCAAACTAGATAAAAAAGAAGATGAAATTCTGCACCCCTTAAAATCACGTTGCCTATGACAACCACAGATGGCATAGGCAAGGGGGAAAGCAAATAGACCCCACCCCTAATTGTCATTGTGTGTGTGTGTGAAATGTGGTCAGACATGTCTTCTTTAAAATGTAAAAACAACTCAAACACATGCAGAAGCCTTAAAATGCCCAAATTGTTGGCGCTAGAGATGTCAGTGACCCGACCTGGCCCAGTGTCATGTCTAGCAGGTAAAGCAGCGGGGATGTTGAGGGATGCGTAGGACCGCAAAAGGCAGGAAGAGGCCGTGGGCTGGCCAGAGGCTCATGGAAAATTTTGTGGAGGCCCAAGAGGTGAGACGTCTTAAAAATTGTGTGGAGGCTAAAGAGGTGAGACCTCTTAAAAATTATGTGGAGGCCCAAGAGCTGAGACCTCTTAAAAATTATGTGGAGGCCCAAGAGGTGAGACCTGTTAAAAATTATGTGGAGGCCCAAGAGGTGAGACCTCTTAAAGATTTTGCGGAGGCCCAAGAGGTGAGACCTCTTAAAGATTTTGTGGAGGCCCAAGAGGTGAGACCTGTTAAAAATTATGTGGAGGCCCAAGAGGTGAGACGGGTTAAAAATTATGTGGAGGCCCAAGAGGTGAGACCTCTTAAAGATTTTGTGGAGGCCCAAGAGGTGACACCTCTTAAAAATTATGTGGAGGCCCAAGAGGTGAGACCTCTTAAAGATTTTGTGGAGGCCCAAGAGGTGACACCTCTTAAAAATTATATGGAGGCCCAAGAGGTGAGACCTCTTAAAGATTTTGTGGAGGCCCAAGAGGTGAGACCTCTTAAAGATTTTGTGGAGGCCCAAGAGGTGAGACCTCTTAAAGATTTTGTGGAGGCCCAAGAGGTGAGACCTCTTAAAGATTTTGTGGAGGCCCAAGAGGTGAGACCTCTTAAAAATTATGTGGAGGCCCAAGAGGTGTGACCTGTTAAAAATTATGTGGAGGCCCAAGAGGTGAGACCTCTTAAAGATTTTGTGGAGGCCCAAGAGGTGAGACCTGTTAAAAATTATGTGGAGGCCCAAGAGGTGAGACCTCTTAAAGATTTTGTGGAGGCCCAAGAGGTGACACCTCTTAAAAATTATGTGGAGGCCCAAGAGGTGAGACCTCTTAAATATTTTGTGGAGGCCCAAGAGGTGAGACCTCTTAAAAATTATGTGGAGGTCCAAGAGGTGAGACCTCCTAAAGATTTTGTGGAGGCCCAAGAGGTGAGACCTCTTAAAAATTATGTGGAGGCCCAAGAGGTGAGACCTCTTAAAGATTTTGTGGAGGCCCAAGAGGTGAGACCTCTTAAAGATTTTGTGGAGGCCCAAGAGGTGAGACCTCTTAAAGATTTTGTGGAGGCCCAAGAGGTGAGACCTCTTAAAGATTTTGTGGAGGCCCAAGAGGTGAGACCTCTTAAAAATTATGTGGAGGCCCAAGAGGTGAGACCTGTTAAAAATTATGTGGAGGCCCAAGAGGTGACACCTCTTAAACATTTTGTGGAGGCCCAAGAGGTGAGACCTCTTAAAAATTATGTGGAGGCCCAAGAGGTGAGACCTCTTAAAGATTTTGTGGAGGCCCAAGAGGTGAGACCTCTTAAAGATTTTGTGGAGGCCCAAGAGGTGAGACCTCTTAAAGATTTTGTGGAGGCCCAAGAGGTGAGACCTCTTAAAGATTTTGTAGAGGCCCAAGAGGTGAGACCTCTTAAAAATTATGTGGAGGCCCAAGAGGTGAGACCTGTTAAAAATTATGTGGAGGCCCAAGAGGTGACACCTCTTAAACATTTTGTGGAGGCCCAAGAGGTGAGACCTCTTAAAAATTATGTGGAGGCCCAAGAGGTGAGACCTCTTAAAGATTTTGTGGAGGCCCAAGAGGTGAGACCTCTTAAAGATTTTGTGCAGGCCCAAGAGGTGAGACCTGTTAAAAATTATGTGGAGGCCCAAGAGGTGAGACGGGTTAAAAATTATGTGGAGGCCCAAGAGGTGAGACCTCTTAAAGATTTTGTGGAGGCCCAAGAGGTGACACCTCTTAAAAATTATGTGGCGGCCCAAGAGGTGAGACCTCTTAAAGATTTTGTGGAGGCCCAAGAGGTGAGACCTCTTAAAGATTTTGTGGAGGCCCAAGAGGTGAGACCTCTTAAAGATTTTGTGGAGGCCCAAGAGGTGAGACCTCTTAAAGATTTTGTGGAGGCCCAAGAGGTGAGACCTCTTAAAAATTATGTGGAGGCCCAAGAGGTGAGACCTGTTAAAAATTATGTGGAGGCCCAAGAGGTGACACCTCTTAAACATTTTGTGGAGGCCCAAGAGGTGAGACCTCTTAAAAATTATGTGGAGGCCCAAGAGGTGAGACCTCTTAAAGATTTTGTGGAGGCCCAAGAGGTGAGACCTCTTAAAGATTTTGTGCAGGCCCAAGAGGTGAGACCTCTTAAAGATTTTGTGCAGGCCCAAGAGGTGAGACCTGTTAAAAATTATGTGGAGGCCCAAGAGGTGAGACCTCTTAAACATTTTGCGGAGGCCCAAGAGGTGAGACCTCTTAAAAATTATGTGGAGGCCCAAGAGGTGAGGCCTCTTAAACATTTTCTGCAGGCCCAAGAGGTGAGACCTCTTAAAAATTATGTGGAGGCCCAAGAGGTGAGACCTGTTAAAAATTATATGGAGGCCCAAGAGGTGAGACCTCTTAAACATTTTGTGGAGGCCCAAGAGGTGAGCCATAAATATATAAATTTTTCTTATTTACGGAGCAATTCTACGGCGGTTAAGGAGGAGGAGGAGGAGGTGGAGGAGGAAATGGCACTTCATACAGATGGCACTTCACTTTTGGCTGCTTTCCACGGTTGGAGAAGCAAAGTCCGGGTCAATCCACTTGCTGTTCATTTTGATTAGCGTCAGCCTGTCCGCACTGTCGGTTGACAGGCGGCTGCGCTTATCGGTTATAATGCCCCCGGCTGCGCTGAACACCCTTTCTGATAGCACGCTGGCGGCAGGGCAGGCAAGCACCTCCAAGGCGTACAGGGACAGTTCCAGCCACGTGTCCAACTTGGAGACCCAGTAAGTGTAGGACGCCGAGGGATCGGGGAGGACAGGGGTATGGTCTGCCAGGTACTCCCGCAACATCCGCCGATACTTGTCCCTCCTGCTGATAGCGGGCCCCGCAGTGATGGAAGTTGCACGAGGGGGTGCCATGAACGTGTCCCACACCTTGGAGAGTGTTCCCCTGGTGGCTGTGGGCCTGATAGATGTTGTGGGACTCTGGGAGACCCTCTCCTCTCTGCCGCCAGCGATGGTGGGTGGGAAAATCTCCATCATGTTCTGCACGAGTTCCCTCTGGTATTCCAGCAATCGATTCGTCCTCTCCTCTACCGGAATAAAAGAGGAGACGTTATCTTTATACCGGGGGTCCAGGAGTGCGAAGACCCAGTACAGTTTGTTCTCCACTATCCGGACAACACGTGTGTCCCGGGAAAAGCAGCCCAGCATGAAGTCAGCCATGTGTGCCAGACTCTGAATAGGCATGACGTCACTGCCCCCACCAGAAGGATCACTTGCCATTTCTTCCTCTTCCTCTTCCGCCTCCTCTCCGCCCCATCCGCGCTGAACCAATGGGACGCACACAGCCTGACTGCTACCCTCGCCGCCAGCATCCTCCTCCTCTTCCACAGCCACCTCCACGTCGTCCTCATCCTCCTCCTCCTGCAACTGCCACCGTGAAGCAGACAAAAGTGTGGTCTGACTGTGTAGCTCCGTTGCGTCTCCTCCTACCCCCGTCTCCTCTGCGTGCAATGCGTTCTCCCTTATTGCGATGAGCGATTCTTTAAGGACGCATAGGAGCGGGATGGTTACGCTCACTATAGCGTCCTCGCTGCTGACCTTCTTGGTGGACTCCTCAAAGATACGCAGTACATCGCATATGTCTGCCATCCATGGCCACTCGTGGTTGGCAAACTGAGGGAGCTGAGTTGGAGGCACGCGTGGATTCATTAATCTGGTACTCCATCAATGCTCTCTGCTGCTCACACACCCTGGCCAACATGGAATAGGTGGAATTCCAGCGAGTCGGCAGGTCGCACAACAGCCGATGTTCAGGCAAATGGAGGCGTTGCTGGAGTTTTTTTAAGCTAGCAGCAGCTACAGTTGACTTACGAAAGTGAGCGCACAAGCGCCGCACTTTCACCAGTAGCTCTGCCAGGTTGGGGTAAGTCTTTAGAAATTTTTGGACTACCAGATTAAAAACGTGGGCCAGGCATGGTACGTGATCGAGTTCGGCAAGCTCCAGAGCCGCCACCAGGTTACGGCCGTTATCGCACACGACCATGCCTGGTCCTAGCTGCAGCGGCGACAGCCACATCTCCGTCTGCTGCAATATGGCGTCCCTCACCTCTGGGGCGCTGTGCTTCCTGTCGCCCAAGCTGATGAGCTTAAGCACCGCCTGCTGACGTCTCCCCGCGCCAGTGCTGCAACGCTTCCAGCTAGCGGCTGAGGGTGTTGTTAAGGCAGAGGAGGAGGAGGGGGGTTTATCAGAACCCATGCTGGCAATCTTGGGCGGGGGTGGTAGGTAGGCCGTCTCTGTTTGCGACCCCGTCCCCGCTTCCACTACATTCACCCAGTGTGCCGTCAAAGAGATGTAGCGTCCCTGGCCGCAAGCGCTTGTCCACGAGTCGGTGGTCAAGTGGACCTTTGCGCTGACTGCGTACCTCAGGGCCCGCCTGATGTTACGCGACACGTGCTGGTGCAGGGCGGGGACGGCACTCCGGGAAAAGTAGTGGCGGCTGGGGACGGAATAGCGAGGTGCGGCAGCCGCCATCAGGTCGCGGAAGGTCTGCGTCTCCACAAGCCTAAACGGCAACATCTCCAGGGCCAGCAGTTTGGAGATGTCGCAGTTTAAGGCTTGGGCTTGGGGGTGACTCGAGGCGTACTTCCGCCTGCGGTCGAACGCCTGCGAGATAGACAGTTGATGGGACGAGGAGTGTGAAGGTGCAGGCGAAGAGGCGGGGGAAGGGGAGGCTGAAGGAGAAGGCCCCAAAGTAGCCGAGGCAGAGGCAGATGTGGAGGTGTCCTGGCTGGAGGTCTGGACCGCAGTGGCAGCACACAACAAAGGGGAAGAGGCAGTGGCAGCAGGACCGGGCGCAGGTTGTATTGCGTTTGCTCTCTCCCACTCAGCCCAGTGCTTGACTTCCAAGTGACGCCGCATGCCTGAGGTGGTCAGATTGCTCTTCTCAGAGCCCCTACTCAGTTTTGAGTGGCAGAGTGTGCAAACCGCGCTCAGTTTGTCATCCGCACAAACATTAAAAAATCTCCACACCACAGAAATACGAGGCCTCGATGGGGGAGCTTCGCGCGACTGCCCGCTGCCGGGAACAGCTTCGGCCGTGCTGGCTGTGGCCTCACTACTCTGTCTGGACTGTCCTCTGCCTCTGGACATCCCTCTGCCTGTGGACATCCCTCTGCCTCTGGGTATCCCTCTGCCTCTGGACATCCCTCTGCCTCTGGACATCCCTCTGCCTGTGGACATCCCTCTGCCTCTTGCTGCCTTTTTCGGTGCTGCGCAGACCACCACCTCTCCACTGCTTTCCCCGCTGGACATCACCCTGGCCAAGTGGGGTCGGTCATTTCGTCATCCACCACCTCCTCTTCCTCACTCTGCTCCTCCTCCTGCCCACTGGACATTCCAACAGCCTCCCTTGATGGCAACTTGCGTCTCATCATCATCATCGCTCATGATAACAGATGCTGGTTTAGGGTCCACATCAGCAGGAGATGGCGAAAACTCAAGTGTTTGGGCATCACTACAAACAAATTCCTCTGCTAGCTCCTGGGATTCTTCCGGCACATCTGAAAAAGGACCCGAAAA